>VZTU01032360.1:314616-342285 GCA_013400835.1 Zapornia atra | reverse complement strand
AATCTTGGACAGTTTTCAGCTGGGTACTTTATCAATTAAAATGAATCTCAAATTATCCACAAATATTAGCTGTTTTCATCCACTGAGATTTTTTTCTTGGCAATTGGCACATTTAATATACGCACAGAATTGTGTATAACAAACACACTGTTTGGGGGAAAACAGATTCTGAAACTCCTTTTAGTTCTGCAAGCATCAAAGTACCAATGTCTCATGATCCTGATGCAAGACTGAGTTAAGGTTATTAAGTAACTACAGAGCGTAGCTTTTACCTCAATTTATAAAATATACAAACCAATATGGCTTCATGGGCTGCAGTGGAGTCATCTTGATGGATGTTGAAATTGATTTGAGTGACATATACTTCAATACAATCCCATTTTCTTACATCTTACAAACAATACCATAGAAAAGTTCAATTTTTTCTCATTTAAGTAACAATATGTATTCTTGTTGAAATATGGCTGAGAAACCTAAAAAGTACCTTTTTCTAGTTTTGTGTTCACCCTCACTCAAAAATGAGGTGTTATCTACGTACTGGGGTTACAACCACTATTTGTTTCTAACTTTATTCAGCTTCCATATAACAACAAAGTCAATTTTTTTATGCTTTAAAATCTGTCACTGCTGCCACCTTGTCTGTACTTTTCATTTTGTAGAAGCTAATTTTAGTGTTAAAACACTGCACAAATCTAGCTGTCCATCAACGATGAGTGCTGCTTGCAAACTCAGACACTTTCAATTCATTACAGCAAATGGAATTTATAACCATGATCTTTTCACATGTCATGGCTGATGGAACAAGTTTAATCCTATTTGGAAAGTGAATTACTTTGCTGTTGCAGGTCAATTGCAAATGAATCCTTGTTCTCACTTTCTTTTCTTTCCCACCACTGAATGTTCCTGTTTAAGGATCGCTTCCTCAGGTCAGTCCTGTCCTGGACCTCTATCCATTCAATTTTACATTTTTAATTTACAAAATCAACAGAGTTTTCCCAAAGTTCGTTTCTAAACTTAAGCCCCGTTGAAAGTGTATTTGATTTAGGCTCACGGAGTAGGATACGAATTGACTGGTAGATGACTTCTCAGAAAGCCTGTCTGCCAGGACACCAAAATTAAGCAGCAGTAGACTCAGTGGAAGGAGTATCAGTGCTCGAGTCTTTCTCCATTAATTCAGAAAATTAAGGCAGTGCATAGAACTCTTTCAAGACAAGATGACTTAAGGCAGCACCGTATCTGTCTATAGCTTTTGCCCACTGATGTTTAGGGAGACACAAACCAATTTCTTTCAAGCAGGAAGCTGGGAAAACAGGACTCGCTTTCAGTTGTATAGGTCCATAGAATCATAGAATGGTCTGGGTTTGAAGGGACCCCAAGGATCACAGAGTTCCAGGCCCCCTGCCACAGGCAGGGCCACCAACCTCCAGGCCTGGAGCTACACAAGGTTGCCCAGGGCCCCATCCAACCTGCTCTTGAACACCTCCAGGGATGGGGCATCCACCACCTCTCTGGGCAGCCTGTTCCAGCACCTCACCACTCTCTCTGTAAAAAATTTCCCCCTAGGTTCTTGCTTTACATCCATGATCTCCTTAAATCAGAGGAGCTGCACCAGCACTGCCCGACCCGTGCCAGGGACAGAAAGCAAGAGAACAGGAAGCTCCATGCTGGCTGCCATGAAAGACACCACTGGTGCAGAAGCCACTACTAAAAAATCCTTCAATCTCTGCTCCCTACCACTGCCTCCCCTCTCCCAGAGCCATTTCCAGCTTACAGGTGCCGTGCTCCTCTCCAGCTTAAACTCAGCACTCTGCCCAGCTCCTCAGGCCCAGCCTTCCCCTGCACGCATGCATGTGTGGGCTGGAGATGGGGCGGAGGGGGGTGCTGGGGTGAGGGGGCCGGTTAGGATTCTTTTAGCAACACCTCATTAGCAACATGATGTAATACAATATTCGTGAAGAGCAGTAGAAACAGGGAAAACCATGAGCAGATTCTCCATTTGTCTACTACACTGCAGTTTCTTATTTTTCTGCTTAAAAGGGGGAGAAAACATTATGATCAGTGCCATGAGCTTCTCCTGCCATCCTGTGTGTTACTTGTAGCACGTGTATAAACATATCTCTGCAAGTACAGGATAATATTAGGGATTTGGTTTGGAAATTCAGAATGCTTTAAGATGCTCATAGTACCAAGAGGGAACAGCAAGTAACAGCTTTATAAAATGGTGTGTCATGCACCATGACATTACTTAGTTCACTTAACAGACCATTTCCATCTGCATGCATTATGGCTTTTGAAAACACTTTTTTGAGGATTTTTTTTCAGCATAGGAAGATGGCCACTTGAGGGAATTACTATCAATTCACCTTCCTTGATCTTTACTTTTCCATCTTTAGATCCTAGCACTTTGCGTACTCACCTCAGAATGAGTATCTTTCTAAGTCTGGGTTTGGGTTTTGCTGTACGATTTCAGCTACGACACGCTATTTGTGTTTCTGTGTGCAGATGCTTTCCAGAATTTACTATAGTTACTTTCTTCGTTAGTTTTATGTTAAGCTGAAAGTTTATATCTCTGACCTGAGAGGGAAAATGGTACAAAAGTGATAATAATTTTTTGAAGGAGCACAGAAAAACCTGTTCAGAAATTCTGCAATAACACAGGCGAGAGAAACAATGGGTCGACATTTATTTGGGTGTGTTCCCACGGTTCAGGGCTTGCCCACCCTTGGTGCTTCTGCAGCAGAGCCAGCACACCACTGTCAGGGCTCCAGGCTCTGCCTTCTTACAGCATCCTGCCATGCATGGAGGAGCCTGGGTCTTTATGTGTCCATCTTCACCTTGTCCTCTCACATGGCTAAGACGTGCTCACAGAAGTCAGTGAAAACACATTCACTGGCTCTCAAATTCATACAGACTTTCTGTACACCAGCATCAACAGCCAGACAGCCTCAAACAGAATGCTTGTGAGAAACAGCCAATTTAGTATTTCCTTGGGAAGGGAAAATTTTCCATAACCTTAATGTACCTCCGTAGTCTTTGGCTAGATATCTCCACTAACTTTGCATTATGTGTAATATTTTTCATTTCTAGCTGTAATTCAACCTAAAACACTGATGCTCTTACCCCTATTAAAAGAACTGTTTTTGCAGCTTTTTCATTCAAGCCTTCTTACAACATCCACGTGAAAGGAGATCCTGTGCAGACCGTTCCATTGCCTGCTTTTACCCCACTCAGTTATTTAACTGTCATTAGTAGAGAATTGTTAATGGATCTGGCAACACTCCACTATAATGGCTTTGCAAGAGCTTAAAAATGGCACATTTTTGTATTGTAGAATAAAGGCACCAGTTGGTTTTGAATAAGCTCTTGCAGGATGTTAATCCTGTCCTTTAAGGACAGGTCTATAATTTTTACTTTTAGCATCCCAGCTTCTTGCATTATTCATAAAGGTATTGATGCAGACAAGATAAATAGGATAATTTACCTCCAAATAAAACACAATGGCTTCAGAGTCCAATGAAAAAGTAAAATTAAAATAATTCAATCTTTTCTAATGCTTCATCACATTTAAGTCACTGTATGATAATACTGAAAGGAAAACTGTTCAGGATCATGTAATAGCTAGCAATCTACAGTCTCAACGAGACAGTAGAGTTTTATTATAAAAGTGTCTGTTCATCAAACTCTTAGTGTGCTCTTTTCCATGCAAAAATTATAAGATCGTTATCTTTAGCTTCTGTTGATCAGGAGACCTGGAAGCAGGAAAAGCATGTGCTAACAAGAAAGGATCACACAGGTCTCAAGCTTCCTGAATTAAAATCACAGAATCACAGACTGGTGTGGGTTGGAAGGGACCTCAACAACCATCCAACTCCAACCCCTACCATGGGCAGGGACACCCTCCACCAGTCCAGGTCACCTAAAGTCCCATCCAAACTGGCCTTGAACACTGCCAGGGAGGGGGCACCCAGAGCTTCCCTGGGCAGCCTGTGCCAGGGCCTCACCACCCTCACAGGGAAGAATTTCTTCCCAATATCCAATCTAAATCTCCCCTCCTTAAGTTTACAGCCACCACCCCTTGTCCTATTGCTACAGCCCTTTTGTAAACAGCCCCTCTCCAGCTTTCCTGTAGCCCCTTAGGTACTGCAAGGCTGTCCCAAGGTGTCCCTGGAGCCTTTTCTTTTCCAGGCTGAACAAGCCCAACTCTCTCTCAGCCTGTCTTCAGACCGATCGTATCCTGACAGTTAACTCTGTTAGTTCCAGAGCATTACAGATTTGTTTTCCACCTTGGAGTATTTTTCTTCAACATAAAAAAACACCAGAAAAAAAATCACCCAGCCAACTGAGGCACAATTTCTATGTAAAATGCAGCCTCTTCTTATCTCCTGCTCTCGCCTGAGTCTCACTTCCACGAGACAGAGAGAGCAAGAAAGGGACGTCACTGACAGTACTATGCAAACTGCTTCCCTGCTGCAAAGGAGTCCTTCAACTACTTCAAATAAACCCTGAAAGCAAAGACAACCACTTCAGCGGAGCAGAAATGAGAAATTCTCTCTCTTTCAAAAAAAAAGAGATCCCACCTGCCTCCCCCTTTATACCAAATTCAGTTGATGTAAGCAAATAATCATTCTACTGTTCTGCATAAACTTAGATGAAGGCTGAATTTTATCCTTTATTATTAACTCTGATATTGGCTATACTAATAAATCTCTACATTAGCTTTGACATTTCACTACCATTAGCAAGAAGGGCCTGTGGTTATTTTAAAACATGGGCAATACAAAGCAGGAATGCAGTGACAACGGTCACCCTTAAAGTCTGCTAGATTTTCCCAGTGCAAAGTAGAAGAGGTTGGAGTCCAACCTTGTCACAGGTTTACATTCCAGCACGCCTGGAATACCAATGATACAGCAACGGGACAGCAATTCAGCTATTAAACAAATCCTAAGATAGAAGAACACAGATAACTGTACCATTTAGTTACATCTGAATAATGACTCATGGCTGCTGCTCACCCCATGGGACCAGTTCGTTCCTAAGACTGCAGAGATAGTAACAATCAGAAAAGGACAGGGAAGACATCAGCCCTATCTATTGACATTTCTAACCATCAATTTCTTGTCTCATAGCTTTAGGTGTCTTGGGTGACACAGATTTCCACTCCCTCTGACTGAAGCCCGTAGCAGGCTCTGGAATGGTTACTCAGAAAATTTTTCCTTGACATTTAGCTTCTTTTTAAATTACTTTCATTTTAACTCAGAAGATTTTGAGCAAACAATGAGCACCAAACAACATATTCCTCTCTCCTCGGCAGTCACAGCTCTTTTCACAGCCTGATGTTAATTGCATTGTATTTATATTGGCCTTTGCATTTCCTTCACAGGCAAGAACAATTTTGCCTGAAGAAATGGTACAGGTTTTGGTCCATTTTTCTATTTTGAGGACACAGCAGTAAACCATAAAACTTTCAATTTGTTGAGATAGAGAATACAATTCATCTTGGGGAATAATCAAACCCACGCAACGGTTTAATGGCTTTTGGGGATGAAAGGTGTGCCCACCACTCATTATAATTAAAGAACAGCTGTAATACACTTTAGTGTAGAATTCTGGATTGGTGTTATCGAGATTTTTAATCATCTGAAATTCATGTGCAAATTTAGAATGATGAGTTTAACAAGAATAAATGGAATTAAATTGGTATCGGTATAATAACACAGAGTAGTTGTACCAGCAATTTTTAAGATTAATTCTTTTAATAGATAACATCTAATTTACTGAAATTCATTTTTAATACATACTAAGGGAGGATGTCTTTAACAGTTTAGCTCATGTTTCTCACACCCTCATGTTCATCTAATTGTATGCAAAATACTCAGCACACTTGGAGAGTGTAAGCTAACGGTCCTGGATGGTCCAAATAAATGTCACTTTACAGCACTGAGATGAAGCAAGTGGTTTATTCTCCTATTTAGAGATCGTGGGGTGATGCAGGAAATCAGAATTGCAGACTGCTCAGTGGAAAGCAGAGCAGGAGTACACTAGGCAGGGTGAAGAACTATTTCATATTTAGCATGGCACTGGAGTTTCTGTTGCAAACAGGATTTTAGTTATCACTCTGCAAGCCACAAACAGACTGACTTCACAATTAATAGGTTAATTTTCAAACTGAGACAGAGACTTTGTCAGATTTGCGGCATGTGGTCAACAAGTCTCCCTAATTACATAATCCTGCAAACAGCAGGGCCATTAGCCCAATGTTTATTCTATTTCAGCTCTTCCCATGTCTTGGAAGAATACTGCCATCACACTCGATGTAGCTGGCTTGGAGGGAGATGTGGCTAATACATCCTTCAAGAGCCTGTTTGTCACCTCCAACCACTGCTGAACTGATGATTCACAGCTTCAGGACAGAAGTTTAGCTTCTCGCCTACTAACACCCTGTACCTGCTGGCAACATCCCTCACTTCTCCAGGAATGCTCTTCTCGTGCTCTTTTGACATTATGCTCTTCCTAAATGTACCGGAGCACTTTGTCAGGACCCTGAATTTAGAATTTCCTACCTAATTAGGGAGAAATTGTGTGTGGTCCCCATGATAAAGTTACCCACGGAAATCAATCTGGTAGCATTTCTGGTGCAGAAATACAACTGCAGGCCATTGGTAAAGTAGTACTTGATTTGTTTTTTGTCACAGACTAGAGATACATCATGTGCAATTCACATGTGCGATAACTAAGGCAGAGAGATACAGCAAATTGCCCAAAGTTGCCCAAAGCCAATGTGCAAGAAGCTCCTCAATTCTGTAACTCCAGTCCACCTCCCTGTCGTTCAGGTCACTATTCCTCTATTCATTATAAAGATGTTCTACAAGAACCAGGGAGAGGCCAGGCCAACCTTCACTCCCTTCAGGACTCATGAACACAGGCCTTATTTTTGAAGACTGTTGGGTATCTTCATCCCTGATTCCTAATTTAATTGAGCTGTGATGCTGGAGTTGTATCTGCTTATACTATACATGAGCAGCTTTTCAGAATATTAGATACACCTACTACTATAAAATAAGAGAACAAGATCAACAGGGGAGGTCTATGATGTCATCAGCCTATAATCAATGAAGCCCTCAGCACACAGAGGTACGTTACACAGCTAGGATTATATAGATTAAAAAAAAAGTTGAAATCCATCCCTACCAGCACCGTGTTCTTATGCACAAAGCTGCTTTAAGCCAGTTTAAGGTGCAACCACTGTAAATTCAAATTCTTTTCATTTACAATGACTGCTAAGACCAGACTAAAGATACATTACAGTTTGTAGAATTACATTACAGAAAATCTGCATGGGAAAACACATGAAATAACTGGTAAAAAATTAGTATCTATAAGAGAATAATAAATGGTTCTGACAATTGATTTTGACATGTTGCAGTTAAAGAGTTCTTTGCCAAGATCACAGAATTGAAGAAGAATTACCAATGGAGACATATGTTAAAGCGAAATAGTTATTGGGGGACAACCAGCTGAAAAGCAGGTTGGCAGAAAAGGAGCTGGGGGTCCTGATGAACACCAAGCTGAACATGAACCAGCAAGGTGACCGTGCTGCAAAGGTGGTGAATGGTATCTTTGGCTGTATTAGACAAAGTATTGCCAGAAGGTTGAGGGAAGTGATCTTTCCCCTCTACTCAGCAGTGGTAAGACCACACCCAGAATGCTGCGTCCAGCATTCTGTGTGACATGGTCACACTGAAGAGAGTTCAATGAAGGATTATTAGGACTGGAGCATGGCACATTAAGGAAAGGATGAAAGAGCTGAGACTGTTTAGCCTGGAGGAGAGAGGTTCTGGGGAGGAACCTCACCAATGCATATAAATATCTGAAGGGTGGCTGCAAAGAGGACAGAACCAGGTTCTTTCCAGTGGTTCCCAATGACAGGAGCAGAGGCAAGGAGCACGAACTGGAGCATCCAAGAGGTCTCCTCTGAATACCAGGAAACAATTTTTTACCCTAAGAGTGACTGAGCACTGGCACAGGTTGTCCAGAGTTGTGGAGACTCCATTCTCAGAGAAAGTTAAAAGCCATCTGGATGTGGTCCTTGGACAACTGGTGCTAGATGGCCTTCCCTGAGTGGTGGGGTTGGACAAGATGATGTCCAGAGGTCCCTTCCAAATTCAACTAATCTATTGCTCTAGGATTCTGTCTCAGAAGGTATGCTCACTCCAAAGAAAACTGCTGAAGTAAACCAGATGCAGGCTGCAAACTGGTTCATCAGAGCTACAAGAGATGAACGTGAACTCTTACAGAACAGGACCCTGACAAGGAGCATTCTCCACCCAGCGTACCAGTTGTCTGCAATCCAGTGTGTTGCACACAAAGAACCATTCAAATGACACAGGCTCCATGTACGAAAGCTTTGTTGATGAGCCTGAGCATTGTTATCCAGTGCCAGCAGATTGCTTCGTGCACAGTGTTTAGGTACAATGCATAACCCAGACATCATTCTATCCAGCACTTGAAATGCTAAAGTTCAGCACCAAAAAGTCACAGCAACAGCCTATCAGCTTATCTAGCACATCCCGTGACAGAGAATAAATGCTCCCTACCTCCCATTCTTTGGTGATTTGCCTCAACCAATTTTAAAACAACTCACATGATGAGTCCTCCTCCACTTCATTGGGAAGATTATATTGCAGCCTGATAGTCTACAAGGCTAGGAAGTTCTTTTGATTATTTTGAGCCCTTCCATAATCGAATATGGTTCAGAGAAAATAACACTTGTCAAAACAATTTCACTGCTAACAGGAGGCAGCAGCTGATGAGAAGATAACAAAAAGCACACTTTCTTCACTGTGGTTGGGGTGAGGGAGTGTCAGCCATTCTCCTTAAAATTCCCATGGATTACCACTGTGCCAAAGGGCACAAGAAGCAAAGCCAAATTGCAGGTTTAGATTATAATAGTGTGCATGCCCTATCGCACCCCTGAGAGTTTAATAATAATGAGAAACATTCTCAATTAGGTTTTTTTTTTAAATCTTGAAATGATTAGCAGCTTCAGAAAAGCATTTTCATTCAAACAGTAATAAACTCTCCCAAGGAAGCAAATCCCCAAACAAGCAGTGTAAAAAGAGCTCTTGAGATTGTAAGCAGAATAATACAAAGCTCTCTGCATCCTTAATTAGGGAAGAAAATGGTTCAGGAAGTGTTGATTGATACAGTGCAAGTGATAAAAATGCATACCTTTGGAGAACACATGAACACAGTTCCATAAAAAGGGTGAAATTTGTGGTGGGTGTTCCACACAGCGCACTAGACTCAAATTGCTCTCATTCAATGGAAGATCCCCATCCACTCTGGAATATATATATTCATTTCTAACAATAGGACGGATACACAAAAAGACCCTACACAAAAGATAACAAATAATAAAGAGACTGGAAGGGATGTTTAAGAAGAGAAATCAAGATTCCTGCATCACTTAGCCAATCTCCTTTTGTTCCTAATGCAAGTAAAAACCATTCTCTATTTTGGTAAGCTTGAACTTTCTCCAGTTCCACCACCTTCTATCTGTTCCTCACCCTTCCAGTGCAGTTACACTTACCCAGCTCTGAAACTCCATCATGACACATACAGTCATAAAAACCAGTTTGCTGATGGGATTTCCCATGCATAATCCAGCAAGTTTGAGAAACAGGAAAAAAGTACATTTTCCCAGTTAACTTGGAGAGCACCATATTTCATTGCACCAAATAATCAGAGTCAAAATGTTGAAAAGTAGATCTAGTAAAATTTGCTAAAACACAAAAGTCCAGGCATCTCACTGACACATTCAGAAGGAAATGGCCAATTCATCCCACTTGACTAGAGATGTTCAACAACTCTCCTGTGCATCCTCAGTAGTCAATGAGCCATGATACAGACTTTCAAAAGGTAATACTGACTTCTTAATATCTTCTGGGTTTTCATCGACTCGAATCAGCATTCATTTTAATGTTAAACTTATTTTAAAATTGTAAACATTTATATGTACTTTCAATCAAGCTAAAAAAAAATCCCCCTGGAAAATTCAAAATTCTTAGTTTCCATTAAAAAAAAAGTAATTTAAAGCCCATCTTAAAAAGATTTGCCTATTTTACATGCAGTTCTAAATATTACAAAAGAGAATAAAGTATACAAACATGTATGAAAGCAGCGTTGCATCCACTAAAATCTTCCATGTGAAAACCTCAAACATTATTCAAGATTAAAAACTTCAGTCATTACTGTTGCCCTCCTTTTAAATACCGCAATGAGTTTTGCCAAATAAATAAGTAGTGACTGTTTCCTTAGCATAAAACGTGCACTTTGAAAGGGCCCATTCTCTCTTTCATTTTTTAATTACAGATTGAATTTTTAACTTCACTAAACCATTAGTTGCAGACTTTGATCAGACCCCAGTTTTCCCAGCCTGCGTGCTGCTTCAGACATCAATAGTTCCAATTAAACCAACTCTGAGATATGACTACATCATGTCACTAAGCAATTAAAAAATCTGCAGCTGAAATAAGTAAAAACTCCTGAAAGAAAAGCCAAGCTAACAGTAGTAGTAATACTACTACTACTACACTGCACTTCTATAGCACCTTTCATCCTGTGATCTCAAAATACTTCCTGAGTGTTATGCAATGTTACAATATTTTGTAGAAAGTAAGAAATATTTTAAAACTTTGTTTGATTATCTGAAAGAGGTTGATTATTCAGGCTGAAGATAGAGTCCTCACTGCTTATTGCATTAATAGGACCTCCGCTCATTAAAAGAACACATTTATCTGAATTGCTTTGTGCCCTCATTTCATTGATTTAATTAAGTTTTATTATATGTAAGTCAAATGGAATTGCTGTTCAACAGCATTCCCAAAGTTAGGAGTTCCTCATAACAGCTGATTTAAGTATTTGAAGACCACTAACGTATCAACTGCTCTGCAAAAACCTATCTGCAAAAGCCGGCACATCAACTAGATTCTATCACACTGGAAGGGTCAGCTTGAACTGTAGAATCTTAAATGGCGACATGATCTAAATATTATTGCTTGGGTTTCTTGGGGGGTTCCAAAGACTCAGTGAGTCTAGCCTGAGGTTTAACACTCATGCCACTACTGTCCCTGAGCTTGATCTCAAACAATTTCTCTACATTTCTGTTTATTTGTAAGCGACATTTTTTTTGATACTACAGAACCATTTAGTAGTTCTTCAGTATAGACTTCCAGTGCTATGGAGATTAATGAAGGAACATACAGCATGTTGTAAGTTTACAAAGAGTTTCATATGTGTATGCAGAGTCTGTTTCAGAGCTTCATTATCTGTGAAATTTCAACTTATAGCACACAGGACACCAGAACATCAAGAATCCAAAAAACTGAGCACCTCTGGAAAAAAGCCATCCTACAAGTATTTATACATTGAGAAGGAAAACTACTGCGGGGGGTGGAATTCCTGAGAACAGAGCTCTCATACTGACCCTTGAGACTGTCTTCCGTAATTGCAGTGTCTATGTTCCTTCTCACACAAGAACCATGTAATCATTCTACAAAGACTAGCGTCTCCATCATGTACATACATCCAGATCAAAGATGGGGTGACAGAAGCTGCTCCAGACCATATGATGACTGTAAATCATGTCATATATGGACAACAGCAGTGGTGGTGTAGCTGTGAACATCAGAGGATATGAACAAGAAAAGGGTTCTAAGGGAAGCTTTTCCATAGCAGAAAGTATGACCTAAGCCCCCAAAAAAATGGTAACAGGCAGTGGAAATTATTCTTAGGGCCACATGAAAGCACCTAATACGTTGCAGTCTGTAAGATTTAAATGACTCGAGAGTCGGTAAAACAAATGCTTCCTGCCTGAGAGCGACTCAGGCCAGTGGTTGCTCTAAAATAGATGAACACTAAATACCAGTAAAGCACACAGCATGCCATTGTCAAGGGACTTGGGACCACCAAATCAGAATATAAAATACCTGGCTTTCTGAAACAAGGGTTTCAGGTATACTGCTTGTGAAATAGAGCAGAGAAAAGGCAAATTGAGAGATGTTTATTTCATTTGGTTCTTAACCTGGGCCAACTTAGAAATCTTTTCATTTATTACATACAGTAAAAAAGATGCCTTCATTACTTATCCTTCAGTTATATAAAATACCACCCCCAAAATTCACCAGTCTTTTTAGATGTATATCTTATTTTCTTTAATCTAAAGTTGAAATATCTACTTTGTTTTTTCCTGAAGAAGAGGTCATTTATTGTGCTGCCTGGGACATATTCTTGGTAAAACTACCTCATTTTCAGTAATTGAAAATTCTGCATCTGGCCTCAAGGATTTTCAGTCATCAAAATAATTTTAGTTCAAATCATATTATAGCCTGCATAGAGCTGTTTCAGAAATGCATCCAAATGTACACCTAAATTATCCGATATGGTCACTGATAAAAAGCTACTGCCATTAAGATGTCTTCACTTGGTTTAAACCAGTCACATACACCCATATTTTAACAAGAAGCTCCTGCAGAATCTGCTGGATTGATAAACAGAGGGTACCAAGCAAGGTGAAAGCTACTACAAGTTGGAATAATAAAGGAATATTTACAGCCCTCTGCCACTTTACCCAGCTCTGCCTCTGAAGTGTAGCTAGGGAAGAACCAACATTATTGGGCAAAACTGTCTTAAGCGTATTTCTGGGAAATACTTCAGAAAAGACCATGTGTATACATCTCACCTAGCTTCAGCTGTCTAGAATCTCCAGATGTATGTGTATTACAGAAAGTTATCTGGTTCCCATTTATCACCAATGGAGAGTTGTGTGCTTTCAGGCTACAAATCACCTAAAACCTACTTCAGATGCCTCCTTAGGAAAAGCTGCATTGTGCATTAGAAATACTTGTTTCTCTCCACTGACTCTAACAAAAGTTTAGCTGACTACCTCAAAGGCAGACAGACACAATCTTTCCCATTAAAACAGGGTAAGACAAATTCTAGTTCACGTGGCAATGCGTGCATCTACATGAAACTGAGTCAGTGACAAGTGTGTTGAAGGGGTCTAAAAGTCTAAATTACACAGACCTGGTTCAGAATCACAGAGTAATCAAGGCTGGCTAAGGTGTCAGAACATTTCTGGTCCAAGTTGCTGCACCTAACAGGGCCCACCATGAAGGAAAACCTGTCTGCTCAGAACTCCATCCACACAGGTCTTGAACACCTCCAAGGGCTGAGACTGCACAGCAGCCCTGGGCATGTTCCCCGTGGGGAAAAGGTTGGAATCTCTCTTGCTCCATTTTATCCATTATCTTTGGCCTCCCCTCCCTGCATCCCTGTAAAAAGCCCAGCTTCTTCTTACTGATTTCCTCTGAGCGCTGAGGGGCTGTTCGTAGGTACCCATAAAGCTGTGTCCTTTCCAGGCTGACCTAGCCCCATTCCTTGACCTCCCCACACAGAGCAAGCACTCCAGTGCCGATATCCTGATGGCTTTCTGCTGACCAAGCTGCAGCTTACTGATGTTTTAGTTGTGGTTTCCCCCTCTGTGGCAGTGTTCAAGGCCTGGTTGGATAAGGCTTTGAGTAACATGGTCTAGTGGTAGATGCCCTTGCCCATAGCAGCGGGTTGGAATAAGATGATCTCTAAGGTCCCTTCCAATACAAACCATTCGCTATGTTTTTCTTGTCTTGGGGAGGGGAGAAACAGGACACAATATTCCAGATATGGCCTTATGATTATTGAGTAAAGGGGGACAATCACTGCCCTCAGTCCCCTGGCTGTGTTAATATAGCCCCAGCCTGAGAAATTCCTCCTTTTGTATCTACTGTAGTTACCCATGGAGCAGGCTGTCTCTCTCTCCTCTGATTGATGTTCCTCAGGCAGCTCTCTCCTCCCTGGTCACCACAAGTATTTTAAAGACCTCTTTCATGCTTCCTTCACTCTTCCCTCTGCTTGTTGCTCTGTGGACACTGGTCTGCTGTTTAAATATGCCCTCCCGAGACATCATCTTGTCAGCTGATGCACTTTTGCACTAGCAGAGATAACAGCTGTAACAGAGCACATCAGCTGTGAGGAAAGGCTCCACGGGACCCATGTGAGGTCATTTGCTCAGCAAGCTGAAGATAAATTAGAAGAGATCATCTTCAAGGCAGCATTGTTTGGCTGGCACATAGGCAAGTAAGCTACTGGGGCTGTTTCAGTCTCTTTAATGGTCCAGTGGGAGAGACGGGATGGAGGAAACAATTTGAAAGATATGAAAACAGCACTTCTAACAATGCTTTAAGGGAGATATATTTTACAATAAGCCCTTGCCCGCTTTTTATTGTTCTTTTATCCATTTTTATACCTTGCTCTTTTTCTTTCCTTTTTTTTTTTTTTCCATTTCTGGAATAGAATCCAAAGTTCAGGTGACAGTACAAAGAAAAGTTTAGAAAGCTGCCAATCTCAGCACAAGGAAGTACTCAATACACTGAGCAACACAACAGCTTTCTTTTTGTTGCACATGCTTTGTGGCTTTGTCCTAGGCTGGCTGGTTTCTGGTTGTTCTGACTATTCCAGAAAACTATTCCTGCCCTTTCAGAGCTAAATAACCCACAGATGCTCTGTTGGCAAATGAACAAGCTCTGTGCCTTCTTGCACAGTGCCAGTGATCATTCATTCTTCATTTTAATTCTTTGCTTTGAAAGACCTCTGCAACAGAGAGGTTTTGGCTTAAGCACTCAGAACATTTCTCCATTTCTGAGGTGGGACTAGAATCTTCTGAACTTTAAAAGCTGTCACATTTTATAAACTTTCTCATCAAAGTTTAAATTTTTACCTTCACTTATATTGCTTCAGAGTCAAAATCACTTATTTTTAAGTTGTTAGAACGATACCAAAGCCATGAGGTAAGAATTAGGCTTCCTGGGAAGAAGTCAATATGCATGTATTTATTTTTCAGGTTAACTCTGACTCTTCATTCAAAAATCTTTTTTAAAAATTGCTTCTTCCATTAAAAGCCATTAGAAATAGTAGACAGTATACAAAGAAATCCTTTTACTGCTGCTTGGCCTGGAGTGATCTACAGCAGCCATTCTGTGGCATATAGTTATGCAGACAAAGAGAAAGTGTCCTTGACCACAGACCTTAGATTTACTTTGTGAAGAGTAATTTTCTAGAAAGGAATTTTCAAGACCTGAGCCCTGGCTGTGCCAATATCACAGACCATACTGTGGTGAGGAAAAGTTCAGCTTCCCATCCCAAATCTGCATCGCTTTCACCTCAGCATAACAACTCTTAAACTATTGGGTCCCTAATGCAGTTCCCATCCTGAGGTGGAGATACGGGACCATGCTTGAGCTTCATAGACTGCACTTTCAGGCAAGAGATCACAGAATCACAGAATGCTTTGGGTTGGAAGGCACTTTAAAGATCATCTAGTTCCAACCCCCCTGCCCGGGGCAGGGACACTCTCACTAGACCAGGTTGCCCAAAGCCCCATTCAACCTGACATTAAATGCCTCCAGGGATGGGGCTCACACAGCCTCTCTGGGCACCCTGTGCCAGGGCCTCACCACCTTCATAGTAAAGAATTTCTTCCTAACATCTAACCTAACCCTGCCCTCTGTCAGCTTGAAGCCATTGCCCCTTGTCCTGTCACTACACACCCTGGAGAACAGTGTGATAATACAGATGTAAAGCTATCTTCCACATTTCATGTCATAAAAAATAATTATTTTTAAAAGGCAGGATAGAAAACTTAATTCTGAATGAAATTTCCATGGTTTATTTTTTTTACTACACTAAAGTGTGTCCTGTTTGTTGTACAGAAGCAGTTCAGCACGTAGATCAAAGCATCTCCTGGCTGTGTTACACTGAAACTGAAGTCAAACTCTTTGACTGCAACAAGAATAAGAAATGCTTTGATGTACCTGTCTTTGTGTAAAGCACTTGAGTCATTACTCATAATATTTTAGAAACAGATTACCCAAACTGTAACTTCATGTTGCAATGCATCACTAGCAGTAACCCCTATCACTGCAGTTACTGTTAAGCAAGAAATGAACACTATGGTAACCTTTTTAAAAGTAGACATCTCCTGTGGAAGGGTATCTGGTACGTCTGTCAGCAAATGCTGGGCAAGGGAACCATGACAAGGCTTAAGAATATCACTCAGGTTTATCCTCTGATCAGATTCAAGTCAAGGGACATGCACATCCTGAGCCAAACATCAATGAAGACAAGGAAAAGAGTATAAAGATTTAGCTTGGAACCTTTCTCCAGATGTGTCCATCAGAACAACCCTACAGTGCTATCTTCTACCTGTGGTAAACAGTGTCTCCACAGGTTAACACCTAGTTATATCTGATCTCATTCCAAAGTACATACTTACAAAAGCTAATTAGAAAAAATGTGGCTCCCCAATTGCCTCAGTGGAGATCAGAGACCTGCCTCTTGGCAGAGCCTCTACTTCTCAGCACAGAGAGCAGATCCTGCACCCCTAAGAAAGCACATTCACCTTGGAACATCCCACTTCCCAGCCCTCCCCGGCTCCAGAACACAATCAGCCTTCCCACTGGGGTTCAGAGAAAGCACAGGTATTCTACTGCAGCAGGGTGCAGAAAGGGAAATCAAAATGTTCACCTGAACACGAGACAGCCTGTCATCTCCAGGGAGAACAATTACCAAATAGATGCAGTCAGACACCTTTGCAATCTCTTTTTAGCACGTGTGCAGAATGTTAGAAAGCCAATTTCAGGCAGCACATTAACACTCTGGAAAATTTAATTAAAAATAAATTCAACATGATAATAATTCTCCAATTGTTTTACTACTGCTTCATAGTTCCAATACAATGACAATCAGCAAAGAGAGCAGAGCACATCACGGTTTTGGCTCTACAGGAGACTGAGCTACAAAACTGCTGAGAAACACAGATCGTGCTGCCAGTTGTTCCTTTCAAGTTGAAACAGTTTTTTGACATTTCCAAGAAAACTAAAAAGACTTTCATGTGCAATCACCCAGTTGGATTGCTCGGATTCACATTAATTACCCTTCTTATTTTTCACCAGCTTCTTACTTGGCTATGCTTCCATTTTTGGCATGAGAACACCATACTTTTCTTCCTTTTGAGTTTAAAGTCCCCTTCAGCTCCACAGATCCATAAAATTCCGCCTCTTGAACAGCATGTTATTATATTGTCTGTTTCTCTACCACTCCATAGCTCATCTCTAAAGCTTGGGGCCTTCATGGATTTATAACCAATTACTCTATTGACAATTAGGGGCTATTTACTGATATGCATCAGCAAGAGGACACCAAACTCAATGGTTTATTGAAAATAAGCTGTAGTACAGGTTGCCCAATGCTGTTTTCTCTTACATCAGTAAGTTTTAATAAATCCTGTATCCCATCATTGCACTTTGAAAAGCCATTTGAAATTTTATTTCACAAGGATTTAACACTTCATGATTTTTCTTGTCATATTGCTGCATAACACAGTATGCAGTTCTAGTGCTGACAAAGTATTTTCATTTGAGATTTTTAGGAGAATTTGGGCGGTTGCTACTTGTAACTTCTTCTCCAAGTTGTACCATAATTAAATGGTTTGACATGAGTATACGCACTAGTATCACTGGCAAGCTATGAAAAGCCAATAAGAAAAATGACATGCAACAACCAAACAGCAATACTGAGAATGAAATTCAATGTTCCCACTCCTAAAGAGTTTTCAGAAATGTTTTTAGATTCACAGGACAAAATACTTCAAATCATATCAAAACTTCATTTTTGACACATTAACATTGTCTCTGAAAGCAAATTCCAATTTCTTAGTTGCTTAACAACCTGAGTTAAGTCATTCTCACTAATTGCTACAGGTACTTGGCATGATGTATGTCCCACAGACAGAGAAAAATGGGCCTGGAGAAATGAGGGAAGCACCTGCACTCACTTAGGTTAGTGGCCTAGTCAGGAATACGATCTATAGTCTATGAATTTATTTCTTGACAGTAGACAGTAAATTATACCCCTGCTTGCAGCAACACTTCATAAATGGGATAGTTTGGATCCCGCTTCATATTTAATACAGAACTTTAAACTATATTAAGCATCCCAAACAATCCAGAAAGAACTGCAATGTCAGAGATAGAAAATAGAGTCATTTTCATTGCTGCTATTTGATCCTAAATTAAATGTCTGGTCTTTTCCAGATACAAAATGTTTCCTAGTTGCATTATAATTAAAATGTGACACTTTCTGTGAACAATGAAAGAAGTTTAGGGTGCAGCACATTGGCCCTTTAATCTTTTGAGAAGCAAAGAGATGGAAGCAAGATGGTCAGAGAAAGGAAACAAAAGGAAATGAGCACAAATGGTGAAGTTACATAAATTATGTTTGAAATTATGGTGACAGTTCAGATCAGCCCTAAATACCCTTTCATTATACAGATATATTTCCATGAATTATTACTTGGAATAAAGAGAGACTCTACTCTTAAATGAGCCTAATTGTAACACTTTGCTTAAAGACTGTTCCATGCTTCAGTCCTTCGGCTACAACAGCAGTTGGCTAATCCATCTACAAAGGAAAAAGGATGCTTCAAAGTAACAAGGAACATCCTATGCCATCCTTCCCAGCCAACTTTAAAAAAATGGGGAGGGAGGAGGGGTGTTCTACTACTGGCTGTACCACTGATCTGCTGGGTAATGATAGGCATATTGAGCTATTTGCATTTATATCCTCAAAGACTATTTGGGGATGGGGAGGGGCAGACCCAGGGTACAAACTGGAGGATCGCTCTCAATCCTGAGGCAGCAGGAGAGACAGGGAGAGGTGAGCAAAGAGCGACACATGGACACACCAGCATCCCTGGGTTAAACAGTTGTTGCTGCTGGAGGCCAGCAGAGTCACATCACCATTCCCCCAGGAAACTACGTCCAGGTTTATTGCCCCAGGCAAGTCAATCTTTATTGGTTTCTGCAGCAGGGGACATCACCAGCAGACCACGGCACACGAGACCCTCCTGCAGAGACTGTGCAACACCTCAAGCACAGGGAGTTATCCAAAATCAAATAGTTTAGGTTAAAAATTATCATTAGACCACTCTATGAGCCATGTACACCCACAAAATGCTCTGCCTAGAGTCTCCAACCAAAAGCAGCAGCTACTGTTGGGTCAAGCATGCTTTTGGACAGGAACCCAAGCCCAGGCCTGGATACTTGGAGCACTCTGGGTCAGCATGTTTGGTCTCAATAAAGCTTATTTTGGGCTTGTAATTACAATGGCTTTAGCCTGAAGTGCAGGTCTGGGCATCTGTGACAGAACAGATAAATAGGATACATGCAGAAGCAGAACTTACAGCCTCTAGGACATTTTACCTGTGAAGATAGGAGTCTTCATAGACATCTAATTACAGAGTTTAATGAAGGACTGCACAGTAAGATATCGAACTTTATTTTGTCACAGCCCCATTACAGGTGACCAAATTACCTTGGAGATCTGGACTTTTCCAACTGAGAACTGGAGAAGGTAATTTCTTCAAGCATTTGTCTTGAAGCTCATGTTATATTTTCAGACATGAAAAAGGGGGAACAACTTCAGTCAGTATGACTGGTACAACTTTGGAAAGCACTGCCAATGCCAGGGAATACCGAAATTCCATTCTGAAATAAGGGAAAGCCTATAAGGACTTGCTTAATAGAAATGGAATGAAAAGTATTGACATAAATAAAGCGCCTTGTGATTTTGCCTTGAGAGTGCAGTAATAAGCATTTTGCTATAAGATGGGAAATTACCTGTGAGAAATGACTGGCGAGGATAAAGACCATATTAATCAATCAGAGGATCACAGGATAAGGAGGATTAGCTTTGTTGAAAAAGGCAAAAGCTATCTAGAATTTATCAACTGAAGCATTTGGAACAATCACAAAAGTATTAATGCCAGAAAACACGGCAAAGTGACACTTACCCAAATACTTTTTTTCCCCCAACACTGCTGAAAAAGCTCCCTATTCCCCAAAAACTCAACAAAACAACCAAAATACCCCCCAAAATCCAGAGCTACTAGGACATACAAGCAAATCAATAGACTATTCTGTGAAATGTAGTTTTCCCCACTTATTTCGACTAGCACATTCAAAGCCAAGAGGAGATAACGCTCCTTTGTGTAAGTTCATTAGGAGCAAAGAGTACCAAGTTTTTTTAATTTAATACAAAGAATGACAAGTGGCAGAATGCCAATGAACATGAGTATGACCTGTCAGAAATAAGTCAGGGCTGGAACTCAGGGGAAGAATCCTAGTCATGGGACCAGCAATGTCTGGAATATCTCTGCAGGCTGAGTAGCAAGATATTTACTTCCCTTTTTAAGAAACAGCTAATTTTAGGACAGATCTGACAAATCCATAAAAAGGATTATGTGACAGTCACCCATGGCAAGTGGGAACTACATTAGATCATTTGAAAGCCCTTTATGCGTATAAAATGCTAGAGAGTACTATTTTGTTAATAATAATTGTTAATATAGGATAAAACTCTGAAGAAGACACCATTGTTTATTCTTCATAATACCAGATGCCACAAGGCAAACCCTGGGATTCACTTTCCCTTCTCTCTATAACCAGAACTCACCTGATCTCCATTATAATGTTCTGTTAAGAATGAGCCATCACACACTAAGAACACTTGTTTTTTCCTAGACCAGCCTAACAGCACTGGGCATACCAAAGACCGGTTTCTCTAAGACAGGAAGAGACGGGAAGGACCAGGGAAAGGAAAGTTATTGATGTTTCAATATATACTCTTCAAAAATTTTTGTTACATTTGCAACTTCTCCTGCAGTGTTCCTGGGAATCAGCCAAGTCTGTCTATCTATAAACTACAAGTAACTGCCTTCTTCACATAAGACCAATAGATCGTAAGAGCTAATTTAAAAACATTACGATTTCTTGTTCAAATGTGCAATTAAGAAGAGAAATGAAGATTGAGATTAGCAATGGCAGAAGATCTCTAAACTTTATATTACACAATTAACATTTTAAGTAGAGTGGGTCAAAATAAGTAGGCTTTTTACTTGTTTGCAACACTGGCAAGTGAAACAATCAGGCTTCAGGTCAAATAATGCTTCATTTATTTTTTAGCATTATTTTAATGTTTTCAAGGGTTTGTAGAAGCCATTTCACATTTAACATTGGAAACATTCACAGGGGTTTTCAATGCTGGTAATAAGCTGACAAAGAGATACAAAAGTACATTGGACCTTCACACCTGGAAAAGCCATACATGAAATCTTGGTGTGTTCTTAATTACGCTCTATATACGTAGAGAGAATAAAGATAATTCTGCTGGAAAATCTAAACAGTTTATTTAACCAAACATAGGTCCCCCTGACTATTGAAATAACTGGATGTTAAAAGCTCAGGGTTATGAAATCACCTTGCAGTGCTCATTAAAAGTACTGCTAAGCAGCAATGTCATACAGAAACTTTCAGATTTCCTGAGCAGAAAATGTGTAAATGATGAAGGTCAATTTTCAGGAAATTAATGGCACTAAGATCGAGGTGAGTCATTGCATTCAGGCTGTTCCTGCCTTGAACGTTGCTGCTGGCCCCTCTTCCCTGACCACTCTTGGAAGGGGAACTGCACAGCAGAGCAAGACCTCGAGCAGATCATGACCTAAACACGACGCCACACAAAACTGAAATCTAAGTCACCACCACATTGGAAAGAACAGGCAAGAGTACTGTGTGTCCTTCCCTTCCGTTCAGCGCTCCTGATAGGGTCTTAGCTGCAGCAGTACAGCCATCAAAGGGCAGACAAGGAGCTTAATGGCAGATATGGGCCAATTAAAGATCCAGAGGACAGGATAACAAGAGTAACAACAGGTCTAGAAAATGTGACTTCAAGAGAATACTGGGGGGTGGGTAGGGAGAGATATGTTATTAAAATAACATGCAGACTAACAGAAATTGGATATATGAAAATAGGTCTTAATTCTGAAGTATGCTTACGTTACAACAAGATACATTTAAGACATTAAGAAAATGCTAGTGAAGGTAGAGAAACGTGATGGCTGTGCAATCTCCATCCATGAAGGTTTTTAAAAACATGTTATGTAGTTGTGTGAAGAAAAGGTCCTGCCAGAGAGCAAAAAGACCTAAGGTCCTTTCCAAGCTTATTTCCTGAGCTTAATTTTGTCTTTTGGCTCTAAGTCATTCTCTTAAGTTCTCCTTAGCCAGTCACTGACTTCAGCAAACTCAGTAGCAAGCAGTGAGGAAATATTCCTTTCCTTATGCCAGTTGCATTATTTAGAGTTCTGCTAAATACAGCCAACTGGGTAGGAAGAACAAGCAGTAAGACAGATTCCTGAAATCAGATCTTGTCATCAAAGCAAAGAAGCAGCCAAATGTCCCAGACTTTGTGTTTAAAGTTCTCTCTGGCCCATTAAGAGATACATTTATATATTCTACTATGAACTTAAGCACAGCTTGGCATTTCTAAAAGCCCTCCTAACCCTCTTCTTCTTGTAGCCTCCCCCAGTAGAATGAACTCAGTAGCTTGCTTTTGTTACTGGCCCCTAAATTCCAATTTGGCAGGATTATTTTCTATTTCAGCTTTTTACCTTGGTCTTCCTATAGCGTCTCCCCGATCACAAAGTGTCTGGGAGTTTGCAGATGAACGTTCCCATTGAAGAGTTTTACCTCACAGAACTGGAGTTTGCTGGCTCCCTAGAACTGGGATTTAACAACCTCCTGAGCAGAGGATGACACTTCTGTTCAGCCAGGTTCACAGATGAAGTGTTACACGTTGTGTCCAGTAGAAACACCAATAGAAAGATAAAAAAAATGGAGTCACAAATTCCAAGAAAATTTACTCCACTATGATTCATTACTGCCAAGTAAACAGAAGTTAAAGCAGTATAAAACCAGTTCAAGTCAGAATAAAATAAGATTCTTTTCCTCAAAGACAGCAATACATTTGATCATACTGTAAGGCAATTATCTGCATTCTTTATTTGGTAAATATCAATTTTAAGTGTCAGATGACAAATGCCACAAACCATAAACACATAAAATGGAATCTATACATTACAAGTTATTGATGGATATCACCATGACTTCTTCACCAAAGAAGCTGACAGGTCTTTTATTGTCTAGAACCATGCTTGTTAACTCCTAGATAATAATACTCTTAATGAAAATATTACAAGTATATTCCATTTACAGTTTTTATGACTTTCCAAAAATACTTTGAGCAAGGCAATAGATATTATGGGTGGAAAGAAATACAAGCTTCTTTATGTGAGTATCAATAAGAGGCAATAGTCAGAACTGAACTGAAGAAAGTTTAACCACAAACCTGGCCAACAGGGAGGCACAGTGTGGAAAAAGGTAAAGAACAAATCCACCCCCCATACCACCACACTCATTTCTCTACTGCTAGGAGGCAACTTGAGATTTTGAGCAGAGTGATATTGTAAAGGTGGTGTTAAGCCTGAGTTTATGCCTTTTCCCATCTCATTTCCCAGTCACAGCATTTAAGTAATAACATGCCTTGCCGAGCAGTGGTAGGCTGTCTGAAGAGGAAGGCCATTCCTGAGAGGGGGTTTAGGAAATGCCTCTTGCTGCTTCTCTCCTATTATTTGACTCTCCTGAGCTGTGCCAGGAGAGGAATGAAAAGTCTCCCCCATCTCTGAGATACAACAGATAACCCACTTGGCTGTGCAAGCCCACTGCGTCTCAGCAGGGGAACCATGGGGAGGCCCAGCCCTGCTGCCCAGCTCACAGCACCAGACAGCAGCACATCTCCCCAGAGGCCAACTGCAGCGGGACAGAGATCCCGCTCCTGGGAAGGGAATAGAAGGAGCACTCCCACCTCCCCAGCACAGCACTGAGACCCACAGAGGAAGTCCACGCTGATGAGGGACCACCTCACAGTTGGGCTGGCCTTCGTGGCAGGTACACAGGCAGTCCCTGGCAGAGATAAAATTCAGGGTAAACCCAGGCTGAAGCATAACCAGCCATTTGGGCTGCTCCTATGAAAGAAGAAACTTACGGTTAACACTTAGCAGTGGTTAAGAGATGAGAAGGAGATGTCTAAAAAAACAATGTATTTTCTCCTTTTATTATGAAGATAAAAATAGTAAAGTATATCTTTTGAATTTTTGTACAGGGGAAAGAAAAAAGGGCTCTCAGACAGAGACCTTGAATGTCAAGTGATTTTTATGGCTATGTAACAGACCCTGAAAAACAGGGGTTTAATAGAAGTGTCAGTCACAGTCTGTAACTACTTCCATGCAAAATTATGACATCGGTGCTTAGTGAGATTTTTACAGCAACATATCCAGCAATATGAGGCAGCTAATTACAGGTTACTAGAACCAAGAAACTTCAGTCAGGAACTTTGCACGTTCCCACCATTCCTGCCTCCGACTGTTCATGAGGTCAGCTGAACCTACTGCAAGCTACGCTCTTATTTGGACTTATTTTAATTACTTCTAAATTGGATATGGTTCTCTCCTCACCTCAGACTTGTACAGTATTACCTAATCTCCTAAAGATTGTGACAAATCGCCTGTGACTGTTAGCCATTAGTGTTCTTTCAGGAATGAGACTAATAACTCATAAATCCTGTCAAAAGTAATACACTTGGGGGAAAATATTTTGCATTGGAAAATCGTAATTGCCTTTTAATTACAAGGTATTTTTTAAGAAGCTTTTTCATGTGAAAGAACAATGCTCTCATATGAACTAACAGATGGAATCCTACCACATCACTCCATGTGCGTTTTTTCAACAGAACTACATTTTTCTCCAGCCCATACATTACCCTAAATGATAGCAAAAGAATCCTGATTTTCCCCAGAGCTCTGGCACGATCAAAGGGCTGCAAAGGTTACCTTTCATTAATTGTTTCCATGAATAACTGGTCATACTAGATTTTGCAGTAAAAAAATTGGTTGTAGGGTACCTTGCAGAGATACTAAATTTTAACAGCAGCAATGATACTACCGCATCTTCTGTACTGTAAAGGAGGACTTCTAATCTTGCTCATCCTGACATCTAAAATGCACCAGCACCATGTTCAAGAAAGGTACTTTTTAGATACAAAATCAGAACTGACCCAATTCTTGTGACTAAATTCAGGAAAAAATGTTGTCCAGCACCACCCTGTTTCCAAGCCTCAGAGCAATCAGAACCTGTGGAACCTGCCCAGAAAGCAGCTCTGCCTTCCCCCACTGCTTGCTCTTGGACCAAATTTCTGTCATCCAGAGACTGCCAGCTTGCTCGCTCTCTCTCTCTCTCTCACACACACACACACACACACACACAGAACTTGGAAGCAGAAACAGGGTGGTCTTAGGAACAAAGCTTCCATTAGTTAGCTGTGTATTCTGCATAAAGCAACATTACTGTAGAATTTTCAAGCTAAAAATACACATACTAAACAGTGACAAAATGTACTTGCCAAGTCCCTACTATTATTAGTGTATTTAGCATCCTATCATCCAGCTAAACTTTGTATATCGACCGTGATTTTCTAAGGGAATATTTGTGCCAGGAGCCTAGCACCAGCATGGATGAGGTTTGAACCTGAGCTGTTACTGATTTGCCCACTCCACACGTGGCCCTGTGGGTTATTTCTTCAGCAGGTCACCCACTCTGAGCTGCTACCAGTTTTTCTTCAAATTTGTGGGTCAGATGGAAAGACACAGAGCGTAAAACTGCACAGCTCATGTAAAGGCTGCATATTTTATACCATTTCTTCAGCTCTCCACGTGCTCAAGTGGCTTGTTTAGACTCCACTAGACTGAAAAATCTCCCAAAAATAGAAAAATACAGTATCTCAGAGAAAAGGTTAAATCACCCTATGTGTTCAGTGTTCTGGGTGAGAAAACTGCGAGAACAGCTCCACCCATACCTGCTCTGAACACACACAAGAATAATAACTGAATAACCACACTTCAGCATCCAAAATATACTCATCCAAAGCACCAGGAGACGTCCTCTGATATTCAGGAGATTACATATGGCTCTTGATTAGCACAGCCAGTTTTCTTGTTCTGTATCCTTGACTAGAAAGGCCAAATAAGCATCATCATTTTATAGGATACATACATAAGCTTGTGTGAGGTTTTTTTTACATGTATATATACACACACACACACGTTTGTTGGTTTGTTTTTTTCAGGTTTAAGCCTTCCATAAATCTGAAATTATTCTCCTTTCTAAAAAATACATATGTAACTGACAATGACACAGTAATATGGAATGGCAAAATACAGCCACCTTTTCTTTGGAAGAAAGGAATTAATCTGTAACCCTAATCAACAAGGAGGAGAGTGCTTCCTGAAACAAGACATACAAACCTCCTTGGTATGGCCATCCTTTTTCATTATTTCTCTGTTACGTGGTCTCAGACCAGATGAGGAAAGATCAACAGACAACCTGGGGCAGCCAAGGAAACAGACAATAATCTTGTTTTCAGCTGAGGATCAAAACAAGCTTTGTGAAAACTCACTCTGGGCTTTATTTCCTTATAGAAGTAGTGCATTTGTTTCCCAGCATGCTTGAGCAGCAGGAGATCTATGAGCAACCAAAATAATGTGTACCCCGAGCCCAAAAGGACCATATTTTATTTGAGTCACAGACCACAAGAAGCTGTCACAAAGCAGCCTCTTCCCACCCATCCACAGACAGACGACTCACTGCATATTAAGGATGGGCATACAAATACACATGGAGGATCCTATCTCATTAGTATTTAAGTGTGTGCAGCCTACCCAGAGCGTTATATGGATCTGAAACAATTTAAGCCTCTCATTCAGCTGTCATTAAAAGTTAAAAATCTTTAAGGTCTCTCTCCCTTCTTACCCTTTCTCCTATGTTGAATCTGTAAGGTAAGACAAATGCCAAAGAAATCCACGGTAGCTGCAGAGATTAAGAACAACAGGCAAGGGCAGAGGAGATGGGTAAGAGAATCAAAAATAGCTCAAATGCCCTGGCTCACCAAGAATGAAGTGCACATAAAACCAAGTAAAAGATCAGTAAATAAGAGTCATCATCACAACATTCTTAATCCAGATCCAAGCCGTCTTTGCTACAGTTGAAAGCTGTCAGTCACAGAGAGCTTAAAACTGATGAGGCTGCCTCCCTTTTATCAGTTACACGCCAACATAGTCAATCCTTTTTCTAAACCTGGAGAAAGCATCTCTCTTCTTTCTGCTTTGGGCAAATCAGTCTTTTCACACCGAGGCAACAGCCTGCAGAAGAGTGAGCCACAAATGAAGGTTACGTTCTCGTCAGTACGGGGAAGAGCCGTGTCTAACAACTAACAGCCTCTTTCAGTAAAAAGAACAGTTTCAAACAGCAGCAGCCACAAAAGTCACAGTTTTCAATGGCAGGAACACAAGCTGACTCTCATCAGGGTTACAAGATGCTCTATTTCCAGATATGTTTTGCAAAATGTACCACAAAGTTTGCAGCAGGAAGAAACAAGGAGTATTGAGACCTTTGTTGACAAAGCAAATTGCACAGTCTCTTTTCAATTATGGGACCGTTTTTCATCTCCATTTTTGCAGAGGAAAGAAGGATGAAGCAAAGAAGAAAAAACAATTATAGTTTATAGCTCGTACCAAAGGGTTTTGTATAATCCATATTCCAGCATTGTTTTTCTTCCAAGCCACAAAAAAATAAA
>VZTU01032360.1:294672-308539 GCA_013400835.1 Zapornia atra | reverse complement strand
CAGACAGACATACATTAAATATCAGGACATTATTGATCAGATTCTGTATCCTCACTGACCTACCACCGTGCATCTACACATGCAAATTCCTTTCACCTAATTCAGTAATTATTATACCTAATAATATGGGTGTAAGAAAACATGGGGAGGGGAGATAGCAAGAAAATAAATATCTAAGCTCTCTTCAAAAAGAAACAGGACTCAGTCACCTCAGAAGGGAAGCCTAAGGAAGGGCTAGGCATTACCACATCGTTTCTGACTCCCTAGCCTATAAAGGATTAAAGGGGCTACAGAGGGAGCCGTTATTGCCATCTCACCACCTGCATCAGCTGTGAACTCTATAAAAATCAGAGGAGAAACAAGATTTCAGATGAGAAAACAGAGGAAATTTTCTGAGGTCTGAATTAAATCTCTACTTTCACCATCCAGTTCAGAGAAAGAATTGAAAATATTTGTGTTGGACATTGCAAGGGTGAGAAACAAAACAAATAAAGGTGGGGAACAGGCTTTAGCAGGCAATGAAAGCCCCAACCCAAAACCCAGTTTCTCTTAACTGTAGGATTTAGTCTCCCTGGGTTGCAGCAGACAAAACAAAAATCCCTCCTGTCATTCACGGGTTTTTTTTCCCTATTTTTAATTAATTTTGGACAGATTGATAGGCTTTCCAGAACTAGGGCTGTCTGATGAGGTGGGCAGTACAGGTGTTGTAGAAAGGACAAGTTTATGACACAAAATAAAAAAAAAAACCCTGTCCTGTCACACTACTAAAGGTGCTTTCTTCAGGGGCTGACACAGCTTGTGGAACAATCTTTATAATAAAGAGCAACAAACAAAAAACCACAGGAATTACTCAGTCCCTTTCTAGGAAACTGCTGTCATGAGACCCCACCTGGAGCACTGCACTTGGCTCTGCAGTCCCAGTACCAGACAGACCTGGACCTGTTGAAGCAAGTCACAGGTGGGCCACAAAGGTGATCAGAGCAATGGAGTGCCTCTCCTGTGAAGAGAGGCTGAGAGAGTTGGGCTTGTTCAGCCTGGAGCAGAGAAGGCTCTGGAGACACCTCAGAGCAGCCTTCCAGTACCTGAAGGAGCTACAAGAAAGCTGGAGAGGGTTTACAAGGACACGGAGTGATAGGAGAAGGGGTGATGGATTTAAACTAAAAGAAAGCAGATCTAGATTAGGTATTAGGAAGAAATTCTTCCTTGTGAGGGTGGTGAGACCCTGGCATAGGCTGCCCAGAGAAGCTGTGGATGCTCCCTCCCTGGCAGTATTCCAGGCCAGGCTGGATAGGCTTTGGGCAATCTGATCTAGTGGAGGGTGTCCCTGTCCATGGCAGAGAGTTGGAAGTACGTGGGCTTTAAGTTCCCTTCTAACACAAACCCTTCTAGGATTCTATGAAACAAGAAACTGACAGATTCTTTTCCTTACGGAAATATTACCGTTAGCCAAACGTCTTTCCCAGGCTGTAGTACCACCTGTGTGGCAAAGCATCAAATGGGAACCTCGGGGATCTTCATAAAGCATCTCTTCATAAGAATAAGTCTTCATAACCCGTCATGTAAGCAAGTAAAATGCCTGCACTTGCCATACCTCTGACTGGGCAACAGCAAAGCATTTTCAATATTTTGGTAACACTCAAGAGAACAAACCTTCTCATGGCTACAAAGCTATTTCATTCTGAGTCTGAAAGCTTTGATTGGTTTTCATGGTCAGTGGCTCAACTGTAAAAGGAAGGACAGACCCATCCTCACCCCTTGTGGAAATACTATCTTGGAAATGAGCAGACTCTATTTGATCTCTCTTAAACTGAGGAGAGCCTATAGTGCAAGCTGGCAATACACAAGTAGTCTACTGCAATGACAGCCAGGTGACTGCAGCACATGAGTGTGATGCACAGGTTCCTAAGCACAGTTTGAGTGTCACTCCACTCTCCTCAGCTCAAAGCCCCACTATCTACCAGCTCACAAGAAGAAGATGCAGTAGGCATGCAAGAACCTCTAACTGACTCTGGTGAACTCTGCCATCCAGACTGGAGATGTCACTACTTCTGCATCAGTGCAATGAGGACAGTGGGCAAGTTGAGCTCACCCTCACAGGCTGACATGCTTGTACTCCACCTTAGAGTCGTTGACATTTAAAACCATGTAATTGCCATCAAAAGGTGTAAGGATCTGTAACCTATCACTGGAACATAGCCATCGCTGAAGGTAAGGTATGGGTGCCACTCCATGCTAGCCAGACACCTACTCCAAAGGAGTCATTTCTCTGACTGACATAGCTAAAGAAGGCAGCATGTAATTACCTGAGCTGAAATAGGATACAGGTTCAACTGGACCTTTAATGACCAGAAGTGTTTAGGGCTTTCATTTCACATCTCATTCAAAAGATAAATGAGTTCCATTCCAAAGATTAGACTGCCAGCCACTGAGAATGTCTCTTCAGGGGGAAAAGAAAAAAAAAAAAAAAATCAAATAAGAAAGGGGATTTCACTCTTTCACCTAAAAACTCCATCATTTATGTTTGTCTCTGAAATGACTGATCTACTTAGTAGATATTACATGTTGAAAGAAATAATTCAGATGCTACACAGCTTAAGTAGTAGAAAACTCCAGCTATTGAACTGACTGAGCTGCTAAATCAGAGGTTCTCTTTTTAAAAGAAAAAAATGACTGATGTATTTAGGACAAACTCTATTTCTGCAAATGTGAAGGGCTGAACAGATTTTTATCATAACATTATGAAAAGTTTGAAAATAACATTGACACATAGTTCCTTGAGGTTGAGTATGGCTGTTATTTTAAAGCTACTTCAATCATAAAGGAAGGAGCAAAGAAAACATTGAAGCAGAACAATCCAGGTTACTTTTATGCTTCATATGTACCTTACACTAAGCACAGCATTATTTTAACCACTTGCAGATTCTTTCTCTGAGGACTACAGGCATGAACAAAAGCCTCACAAATGCAATGGGAATCTGCACAGTGAATTAGCAAACTCTCAATCTGGAATAGGTTTTAATACCACAGTTTCTAGGAGATGGATTTACAGGCCTTTTTCACACCCAACAGGTGATTGATTTTTTGTATTTTACCAGGCATGGTATGCTGGATTATTCAGAAAGAAATCCACTGTGAAAGAGAGTCTTCAGGTACATCATATCCTTTCTGCAGCACTATCAAACAGACTACAGACAGTGACGATGTTTCACCAACACAGGAAAAGCCTTGGAAGAGGAAAAGAAAGTTTGTAATGTTCCAGATCAGCCAAACTTCCTGTTTCATTTCTCCTACGTACACACACAGAAGTAAAATCCTAAAGAAGACAGACTTATTTCCTTGGCTCCACACACTGACTTTAATTCAGCAAAGAGCCAGCTCCTGCTGTAGGCTTTTCTTCACTGCTGCATTGTATAAAACCAACCTGATTCAGCAGCCTTCCTGGGGCAAACTATAGTATAGCAGCTACTCAAAAGGACTGAAACTCAACCAAACTGCAGATACTACAGAGGCTACCTCAGTTAAAGGAAAGCTGACAGTGCCTTACAAGAAGGGATTGACTCACATTTGCACCCTGACTCCTAAAGCAAAATAATTAATATCCACATTGTACACGTTACTCTCCTACATGACCTATGTAGATCCCAAGTGATTCATGCTGGTGTATTTGCCTTCCATGCACAACATGAATGGGGGCGGGATCTCTTTCTCTGTCAGCCCAATGAAAGCAACAAGTGGAGGTGGCTGCTGCTTTCTGGTGATGAATTCCTACCAACATGGGAAAAGATCTTGCCAGCTACACCTACTCCCTCCTCCCGCTGTATCACTTCCACCAGCTTAAAAGTGTTGTTCTGACACCATAACTTTTCGGGGGGAGGGGGGAAATCTTAAAGAAATAATGCAGGAAAGCTGACTTTTGTCAGAATTAAATACAGAATAACCTTTACAACCTCAGCTTGCTGTTGTTTTGCTCCATTCCTTTCACTTGTCACATTATTTCTCAACAGAAATTGCTTTCTGATCCTAGTTCTGATGACCGAGGCCCATTTTCTCTCACTGCACCTCGATTAATTCAGTGAGATCACTCCTGAAATATGTTGGCATTCCCTGAATTAAACCTCACCAGAAATGGGGCTCTTTATAAAGAAACTCTCAGAGTAGTAGAACTTTTCTAAAGAGGCCGTATTCGCTCTCCAGTTGGAATAGGCTCTTACTCCTAGATTAGCTAGATTTGTGCCATAGATCAATGAGTTAAAGATGGCATATTTATCATTGGTAACTGCAACTAACACAGCCTCTGCCACATAAAACCCCTACTCTAAATGCTCTTTTATTCCACTACAGCCATTTATTTTTCATTTCACCTAATTCAATTGCACCAGATCCTAAGGCTTCCACTCAGGTGAAATTCCCACTGAAACCAAGAGGATTTCTGCCTTAAAAAATGTAAGTACCTCTCTGTGCCTGCTCTCACATCTCTCTTTCTAGGTTATCAGCAAATTTAAATATTCATGGTTGATTCTCCAGTCCAGAGCAGGCTATTAATAAGAAAAAGGAAGGTGGCAAAGAGCTTATTAAACTCAGTAATGTCCCCTAAATACTGCCTGTAGTTGGACAGACTTAGGTAGCTTTTTAGTTAATATTTAATTACCCCACTACCTATTCTGCTGTTTCTCCTTAGAAATATTCTGGTTTTCACTGATGTAGGCGTCTGCCTGGAAGAACCAAAAAGGGGGTCAGAATGCCCTGACAAACTAGGTTATAAAATTAGCATTACTGCACTGCACTCAAAGCAGACTTCTTGGGATATTTTAATTAACCACAGTAAAATGAGAGGCGAGGCTTGTGGTTACACCAGTGAAGTATGGAGTTTAAAGCAACTGTCTTTGTACAGCTCACATCACAAGACACGTTTCATACATGGAAACTTCTTAGTTAGAAAATGGAAATTTCACCAATATATCAACATATCTATTTGCTCAAATATAAATATTTGTTCACATTGTTGAGTAGCTTTGTAGTGCTCTGTTTTCTTTCATATCATTTAAGTAGTGATTCTGCCACTTGAAACAAATACCACTGCCTGGTCCCCAGAATCCAAGAGGAAATCGAAGCAGATATGACTCCACAGAAAGTGCTGGAGATATTCCTGGTGATAAAACTGGATGAACCCTTAGTCAAGGACTGAGCACTTCAAGAAAAGGCCAAAGCAACATGGTCTGCAGCAGGGAACGAATCCCAACACCTCAGTTCGAGCAAGGATTTTGCACAAAATTCAGTCATGAATTCAGCTGGTGGCTGTGAGAAGTTCAGAGGGGATATGAGGCTTTTACATTTAACACTTAGGAGTTTGGTACTGCTTAGTTTACCTGTATCTTTCTAAACACCATGTTCCTCCTGTAGTACATAATTAGAACTCATGGATGAATAAACATCTAACACTCTGTGTGTAGTAGCAGACAAAACAAATAAAGAAAACAGGAACAAACCTCCCTCCCTTTCCCCCAGTGATTTCCAGGTGTTAAACAGAGGGCAAAAAGAAGCCCTAACAATTTTTACCTGTTTAGCTAGAATAGCTTATACTCCTCACAGCGTGCTTTCCTCTCACCTAGAAAAGATAGGGACCTTCTTTCAGCCTGTGAATACATCTTCAACCCCTGAGCCAAGGTCTGCATCTTCCAGGTACAAGGAAACAAATCATACAAGCATCCCTCTATTTGCACAGTTCCCTCTGCACCGTATCCCTCTGACACGTCCCTACCACCAAAAGAGTTCTCCTCCACAAAGGCCTGTCACTGTGTGCCAGCCCCCAGGCAGCATCAGGCACAACTCCAGGAGTGGTGTGTGTGCCGAGAGTCTCCCCAAGGAGCAGGGCCTGAAGCCAGCCCAGCTGTAGGGAAACACAAGGTCTCTCACTTTACTTCCCCCTTTGCTTTGCTCTGGAATTACTTCAAGCCAGATCATGGCTGGCTGCTCCACTGGTTGCCACGTGCAGCTGGTGACATGGGAATAGGGACACATGGGGGCTCACGGGCCACGTTCCTGGAAGGTGCTTGCAGAGACACTCCAGCTGCTGCAGCTCATGTCACCATTCATTTGAACGGTGCTCTTACACTCCTGCTTTCCTTAAACTTGTGCAGCCTTGTTCTGTGAAGGGCCTTTTGAAAGCTCAGCTCAACTGTGGCAGAGGGCGCTTCTCATGTGGACCTCAACTGAATCCCTCACTAAATGCTGATGCACTAAAGAGCCGTTTTGCTTTCAAATGGTTATCTGAAAGCTGTGTTGATTAGCCCTCACCACATCAAAAAGTCAATCTCCAACATAATTTCAGTTCTCCTTGTACTGCTAACAAGGACCACTCATCTCTAATTTCAAGAGAATTGCTAACAGCTTTTTAAGAGACTGAACACAGGTTCCTGTACAACCTGTATGTATCACACATAACCCCAGTCAGGGTAAGCAATATAATGCTACCCAAGTTCTCAATGCAAGATTTGGAACCAAAGCGGGGAGAGGGGAAAAAAACCCCAAACCAACAACTCAAAGTGCGAACAATGTCCCTCATCAGGTCAGAAGACTATGAAATAGACACCTTATGTCCACAAGTCATACAAGAAACATACATTAGAAGCATTTGTTAGCTAGAATGTCAAGATATCATCACAGCTGGCCTAAAAGGTTATTAATAGATCAGATATTCCTTTCATTACAAAAAACCCAGAGATATATAGACCCAGACGTGAACATAATAAGCTATACAGCAACATAAAAATATCCCTTGCAAAAAAACCCCCAAACCCCAAAGCAGAGTCTGCTTAGTGCTTTTCCTGGCTTTTAAAATTAAACTTGCTCAGCATATGAAGCAGTGTAAGCACTACAAAAACGAGTCTGCTCAGCTGGAGGGATGGATGGTGTTCTTGGTCTGGGAGATTTTACTTTTCTTTGGCTTGGCATTGAGAGAAAGTGTAACTTTTTTCTTCCATTGAGAGTAATTTGTTGATTTGCAGACAGATGTCCCCTGGATCCTCAGAGACAGTCCTAAACAGATTTCTCTAGTAGATACTCTTTGATCTATTCCCTGATATCTTTCCAAATGACAGCTTTGCTGCTCCTATCACATGAAGATATCACCCCTCCCATTTTGTGGTAAGCACCGCTGAGGCAGATGCTGTAAAACAGCTTGGCAGCAAACGGAGCAGGGTAACCTCAGCTGCCTGGAGCACCTGCCTTCCCTGGACCTGTCACACCCTCGGAGTGTCGTATCAACCACAACCACCATCTTCTAGAATAAGTTAAGCATCATTCACTTCACAACTTCTCTCTGGCACTGTACTGGCTTTACCTCACCTTGGAATAAGAAGCATCCAAAAGAGGCTCATGCAAGCCTTGTGACCACAGCCACACAGCTCAGCTGTTTCCCCAAATAAATCTGGCTTCATATTTTACAGAAAGATCTTAGAGAAAGGTAGAGACTTTTGATATTTATTTTACTGTATTCACTGAAAAAAAATCTCTTTCTCTGCTTTGCTATGGGTTTTGTCTGTGGTTTGGTTTTCTTTTTATACCCAGTTCCTCAACTGAAATCTCTTTGATAGATACATACCTAAAGATTGATCCAGCTCAAGAATCAATGAATAGCACAGGGAAATAAAATTCTCACTTCTTTTTCCCTCTCTATTTCCATGATCCAAAGTAATACAGACTATAGGGAGTTTTACCCAAAGGACTGTAGAAGACAATATATTCCAGAAGAGGCAATTTGAGAGACAAGTACACAAAGCAGCACGCAGCTTCTTAGCCAACAACTCCAGATACTGACAAGTATTATGAAACAAATCAGCTAAAGGCTTCCTCATTTTCATAACATCTACATGACACATACATCTCAAAGATATAAGCACAGCAACATTTCATTGCACACCCATGAAATCTACAGCTGCACTGAAGCATCCACATGGAACTGATGCAATACTGCAAGTGTCAACTGGTTGTTTGGTTGGGGTTTCCCCCTCCCCCCCAGTATAATTATTTGGATTCAAAGCCCATTTCTCAGCCATGGTACTTAGGGAAAAATAACCTCACCCTCCAACACCAGACAATCTTTTGTACACACAGTCCAAAACAACACAAAGAATAACGCCAGCAATTAGCACATCTCGATGCTTCCCTGCCATGTCTTACCCTCGCTTCTGACTGTTTACAAGCAGCAGGTGACACTCTGACCACATTCTACGATCCTCAGAAAACCTGTTCTGCTGTGCTTTACAAAGACTATTAATACGCATGTAGCTACTATAAACATATTTACCTCTCTGAGCTCCTGCCTACACAAGAACCTTCTAATCTACCAGAATCACATCCCCCAACCCTTGTGTTCCAACTCAGACTGCAGCTTTCATGACCTAGGGGAACACAGATTTGGTGCAGTTGTTCTGAATCCCTTTTGGAGGCGATGTCCCACCTCTACCAAAAGCCTTCCTGCAGCTTTTGGAAAAATACTGCACTTCCTTTGACTTGCCCTTCGTTAGGAACCCACTTCAAACCCTTCTGCAGTTTTCTGGTCATTGACCAAAGTTACCATTTGTACAGACAGATACTGAAATTAATTAGCTGAAATTTCTGCCACCACTGGTCATGGTATGGATGGCATGTATTTCTTAAGCCCGCACACAGGCCTCTACCACTTGCAGATATGTTTTGAAGGAATACCTGCAACTTCTAGGACCTCAATTGTCTGTTTATTCCTGCCTTTGATATCATAAGATTGGCCTAACTCATCAGTAGCAGTAGTGACTTACATTCCACAAATACAGAATAATCATAGAATCATGGAATGGTCTGGGTTGGAAGGGACCCCAAGGATCAGAGAGTTCCAACCCCCTGCCACAGGCAGGGCCACCAACCTCCAGGCCTGGATCTACATAAGGTTGCCCAGGGCCCCATCCAACCTGGCCTTGAATACCTACAGGGATGGGGCATCCACCACCTCTCTGGGCAGCCTGTTCCAGCACCTCACCACAGCACCACACCACTCTGTAAAGAACTTCCCCCTCATATCTAACCTAAATCTTCCCTCCTTCAGCTTTAATCCATCCCCCTTGTCCTGCCATTGTCTGCCCTTTTAAAAAGTTGATTCCTCTCCTGTTTCTCTGCTCCCTTCGGGTATTGGAAGGCTGCAATGAGGTCCCCCAGCAGCCTTCTCTTCTCCAGGCTGAACTAGCCCAGCTCCCTCAGCCTCTCTTCGTATGGGAGGTGCTCCAGCCTTGTAACCATCTTTGTGGCCTCCTCTGAACCCTCTCCAACAGCTCCACATCTTGCTTGTATTGGGGTCCCCCGAGCTGGACACAGGACTCCTGCTGGCAAATCCTGTCTACAATCCCAGCACTAAAACTCCACTGACCTGCAGCTCATCCACAGAGAAGAAAACAGCTCAAGGAACAAAAGGGGTTTTTTTGGGGTTTATTTCCTGGTTTTTTATTTTTAATGTTGAAAGAAATAAAATGGAGAAAAAAATCAGTGGATGAAAAATTAGGGCATTTTAATCCATGCTTCCAAGTCCCACAGAGCACTGTGTGTGCATTCCTCTCTGCACAGCAAAATGTCTCTGGGAAACCTTTAATAGGGCTCCCTGCCAAGGCTGCACCTGAGCTGAAGCCAAGTGTGTTGCATCCAGGTCAGGATGTGTCTCTCCAGCCCGGCCATCAGGCACGTGCACACTGGCAGCAAAAATTCCAACATAGAAACTTTCCAGCACAGGTATCACAACTGTGTTAAAAGTGATCACCAGTGGTGAGGATCACAGGGATCATTGATTTCAAGTCCTGGCCAGCAAACATAAGAAGTGATTAGAAGACCGAATCAGATCCTGAATAGAGAACAACAAAAATTCTGTGAGAAGCATCAAGTACATACTTAAAGAAACAGCATCATAAAGAACAGATGGAAGGAGGAATTCCTTGACAGTCTCTCTGAATATTCATCTGCAGTTCACCTTGGATGCAAAAATAAAAGAGCCCCTTAACTGTGTTAAGGGGTTTCCTGATTTCAGGCAAAGCAACTGGCAAGAGGTAATTCTTCTTAGCAGCACGTTGAATTAGGTATTTGTACACAAGTCTTCAATGTATATTTTAATTTCACCTGAGTAAATTACCAACATAAATCCCACCCTCCTCAAATATCTCTGAATTTTTAATTAACCTAATATCACCGTTTCAACCAGGCAGTCAGAAACCATGAGCAACATCTGATTCCTATTCAGAAGTCAATGCACCTGCTTTGCAACAACATTTCTAATCACTGGTTCATTTTACCCTTCGCACGATGTTGAAGCCAATTTGGGTCCTGCTGGTTGCAGCCAATGACGAGTCCTTTCAGCTCACAAATTATGTGTTAGGAATTGCTGTGCTGTTGGTTTGAAGGACATTTTGAAATGCACTGTGGCCAATAGAATACATTACCAAAACACATCATCTTGCTTCTGATCTGCATCAGTTCACCACAAGCTTCCATCCAACAAGATTTTACCAGGAACATTTAAGCTGTGATTTAAAGTGATGTCCCAGCATTTCACTACCTTCAGACTATGTCAGAATGATTGAGAGTGTGCTACTATATGTTAACTATAACAAAGTGCTTATTTGTAACATTACAGACAGAAGGAAAACAAACAAATGTGTGTTTTGAATTCATACTGCAGACAACTGCATTGGGACTATGAGGGAAGACTTCACTGAGCTGTCTCCTCTTCCTGACAGCACCACAGCTTTAAGGAATAAGCGGGTAGGTAAAGGGAAGCCTGCTTCCAAGGTGGCTCATCACCTTTCTGCTCCATTTAGCTTTCCAGGACATGCACCTTTAAGATGGTTGAAACTGTTCTCACACAGATTTGATATGCACTTAGGCACCAAACATCCATATGACATAAGGTGTAAGTGCTGAAGTTTTCAAGCCCTCTAACACAACTAAAATGTGACCACTTCTCCTATGCAAGGACCTGTTCCTTCTCAAGTCAGTTCACATATCTGAATTCTCAAAGTTAGCATCGTTAGCTTGACTTGGAACATACTGGCAAATCCTTTACATTTCCAAAGAAAACAATAAACTTCCTTTGGCTCAAGTCATATAGATTTTATACACAGAAGCTAGCTTCTTCTGACATCTACCTCTAAATTTCCTGATATAATGAGAGCACCATGCCTCCCATGTTTCCTTTACTTGGTGTGCTAACTCATATTTTAGACCAAAACAATACAAAAGACACGAACAGCACAGGAGTCAACAATGGTTATGTCATCCATTTATCAATTTTAAATCATCGCTTCAACACTTTAAAGACTCTGTGTTCTAGTTATGAAAGTCCCTTTACAGCTACAAGACAAAAGACAGTTCTAAGATTCACGGGTGAAAAACCCCACAGGCAGTTGAGCTGAGAGCTGGCCTGAATCCACCAGCTCCGTGGGCAGGAGGGCACCTCTGGGCAGTGCAGGTACTTGTTTTGCTGTGCTGTATTTTCACACAGACAGAATTCATCTCTGGTATTCTGCATCCTTCTGAGCAACAAATGGTTTAGAAACCATCTGTGGAAAAGGATAATGGATAGCAAGAAGGATGAGAAGCTGGGGAGCTATGGTAGGTGGGGCTCTAGGGCAGGGACTTCTTGTATTGCTCCCCTGTGTGCATCACCAGTTCTTACTGCTGAATGCCAGAAGGTTTGGGAGCTTATTTCTATTTAAAAGAAACAACCCAAAGACTGCAGGCAAAAAAGATTGAAGCACTCAAATTAATTCAAAATTACATGAAAACATAAACATCCTGGTTCATTCCCAAATAATCAGAAACAACACTGACAGCTAGAAACTATGGGATTTTAATATGCAGTGATTTGAGTGTGTCCATAAAAAGCTTTAGCATTTTTCAGATGCTACTCAAAGGAGATTTGTTAACAACTGGGTTTGAATTATTTTGTATTATATTAGAACAGCCATGTACTAAACAGACACTGGTACCTATGAATTACTGAACAATCTCTGGGTAACAAGAGGTTCCAGTGATTTAACCCCACAGTTATTTTTTGGTTTTCTTTTTTTCCCGCCTTAAAGAAACTTCATCAACTATAACCTAATCCAAACCAGCATCACACAACCTGCTTTAACAATTCAAACAATATTTTCAACAGCAAAGACAAGCGTAAAAGGTTTAGGAACAAGCAGGTGATACAGAATCACTCAATCATTGGTTTAAGTGAAATACAACCCTGATAAATATTGACCAAAAGAAAATCCCAAACCTACTGTATAAATAATCTAATGAGAACTCTTCAGGGAAATCTCTAAGATCCCTTCCTTCTCATTTAAGGTAAACAAGAAACCAGATTTTTGTGAGATGATCACAGGTGGACCTATAAGGCTGTCAGCAGCAAATCTTGAAATGGAAAAATATCTGGGAAAAAGCAGAATCAGTTCATCACCAGCGAGGCGTATTTCATCAGGCTGTGATTCTATGAAGGTTAGTGGCCTTGATGACTTAGAAACAAATTTAATCTTAAGAATTCAATACATTTAAGTGAAAAGCAAGCATCCAAATTATGGTCTAATTTGCACAACCCATCCAGAAAATGCAGGTGATCTTGAGTTTACACCACAGAAGATAGATAGGTGGAGTAAACATTTTTCATTTGCCATCCCTCCCCTCTAATTAACTAACAGTGTCCATAGGAAGCAAAAGCAGATACATCCCTGCTTGTCCAAAACTTTACACATTTAATTTAGGAGTAGCTTTCAGTTAAGAAAAGTCACATCTTTGATTAAGAGAAAACATCAAGTAGAATCAATGGAAAGTAATTATTTCTTAATTCAGCATATTCTCATTACGAAAGAAGAAGGTGTGTTTCAGTAAAGCTTTACCTTTCTCACAATGACTTCCTGTGAATCCAGAAGGGCAGACACATTTGTTAGGGGCTACACAAGTTCCACCATACCTGCACCCCTCTTCACAGAATGCTGAAAAATGAAAGGAATATGCATGTACAACTTCTTAGAAATTTTATTATACATTTGCAAGATACTAAGAAAAACATCTAAATTATAAGCAATTAACAGAATTCAGCATATTAAAATTCAGCCCACCTGCAAACACAAAGAGGACTCACTTAAATGACACAAGGAAAAACCTCCCATTACACCGTAGGCAAAGCACCTCACCAATAAAAGATTAATAACCATCTGGAAGAAGGAGAGAGGTAAAAATACAACATATAATTTTAACGGGGCTGATTGTCTTTCAATTATACCCAGTATAACTATTACAATTACAATACCCTTGTGATCCACAGAAAACAGACTGGTCAGAGTGGTGTTAACTGCTTTGTTTCTCACTCCCATCACACTTTACTGGAATGTCTGTAACCACACAAGATTTTCCTCTATTTCTTATTTTTTTGAAGCATAAAGTACATTTTGTGGAATGAAGAAACAAAATAGGGCGAGGCTCATGACTGAAAATAGAGGAACCACAAGATAATGCCTCTGCTGAGGAGTGATTCTTGACAGAGCAGTACACAAGTGTTTAACAAATGCATTTGTCCATTAAGTAAGATTCTAAATAAAATGATTGATCCCACATCTTGCCTTGCAAGCACTGTGTGGTGGTCCTCTCACTTACAGCAGGTTTAGCACAAAGACTACTAGCTGTGTGAGAAATATGCTTGCAGTTCAGTATTATCCTTTTTTCTTTATGTTATGTATGTAGAAGGAGAAGGATTGATGTGAGAGGAGAAAAGGAAACCACAAGCATCAGGACATGATCTATTTTGCACTGTTCACTCCAGCAAGACCTTTACGAAGACTAAGATCAGTCTGTACCCACACCCCCC
>VZTU01032360.1:270210-294666 GCA_013400835.1 Zapornia atra | reverse complement strand
ACTCAGTGGGTTTGACTGCACTTATGGGGGAAGCTACAATTAATATTTAAACAGCAGCTCCCTGCATCTAAGCTAATAACAGAATTGTAAAGTGTTTCCTGCAAGCTAAAATCACAGATGGAGTGTTGGCAAAGAGATGTTACTAATGCTATGAAAAGGCTTAAAGTGCTAGATAACAGAAGAAATGGTTTAGATTTATTTCCCAGTGCACTAAAAAGAAAAACAAAGCGAATGAAGTACTAAGCATTAAAAAGGATCTTTTACAATTGTTAACCACTTAGAGGCAAAGCAGCACATCATCTTCTCTTTTGACTGAATCGATAGATGCATCTGCCTTGCTCTAAATATATCATTTGTAGCATGTCACACTATTTTATGGAGGATAACCTGGGAAGAACAACACTGAAGTGGTTTAGAGAAGGTGGCAGTAGAACATCGTAAGTGCAACTGCGACGGCACAAGGCAGTGGCCTGGAGAAAGCATGGCTCTCACCCAGCAATGTTTCCTGCCCATTAATGCATGCACTCCATATGGGAACCTTCCCGAATCTATTTTGAAACCAGTTAAATTCTCCTGTATGGGAAAAAAGAGAAATATGGCTGAAGAGTAGCATTCTGTGCTATTCTGCATAGAAATATTTGTAGAAAAGTGTAACTGCAGAAAGCTGAAAGTGCCAGTATGAAATACAGCTGGAAAAATAGAGGAATAACATGAGGACACCAAAAAGACTCCCTCTATAGCTCTTAAAAACATCATTTTCTCATTTCTAGTCTCAGCATTGTCAGAGAAGGTGCAAGCTGAAGTCTCCATCCCTATATTTTATGGTTTGAAACCTTTGCTGAAGTAGTAATACCTCACAGAGTTCTGTGATTTCTGCATGACACCAAAAGAACCAGAATTTGTGGCAGAGCAGATAAAGAGGCAAAAGGAGAAAAACATAAGCGAAGAAAGCAAATAGTTTGTTAACAACATGTGCCACATTGCACTAGGAAAGAACTACACAGAGCTCTTAAGTTATAAAGGACTTTGAAAAGTTTGTTCCCTAAGGCAATCGTGCATGGTCACTCAAAGTCATTAGAGCTGGTGGGGATAGGTAGGTAAGGGGACTTCCATTAGCACTGTCACACACTTTGCCACCATAACCAATCCTGCCAACTTGCTAAATAGAAATCTGTGCTTCTTAAATCGTATTCCCAGGTCTGCACAGTAAGGGGGTGTTTCATTCTGTCCTCTCTTAAGATTACTGACAGAGAAAGGCTTATGAGACAGGGCTGATCATGTAAAAGATTTTCCCATTAGTGCAAACACTGTGTTATGCCAGCGCAGCAGCCGGGTCTTGACACCTACAGACAGAGCCAAGCACGCTATTCACACCTGGGAGAGAAAGACTGGGGTGCCTGCCAGCAGCTAAAACTCACTCTCTGTCCTTCCATTCCTTCCTACACACACATATCAAAACGTGCTTCCAGATATGCCAGCACTTACTTTTTGGGCATTCTGATATTCCCCTGCCCTTCAGGTGTCCCATCTCAGCAACTTAAAAAGCCCTGTACTGCCCAGTGCACGAGGAGTCACCCAGGCACCAGCTCGTTCTATGGATGTCGGACAGAGGATGTAGCTGGGGAAGAAGCTGGGCAATGGCTGCCAAAGGAAAGAATCCACCTCTCCTTTTCAATTTCTGCAGAAGCTGAAAGGTCCTCTGCAATATGGACTGACTCTGCTGCCTCTGATGAATTTGGGGGAGATGGTTCATTTTTATATTTCTATGCAAGAAAAGAAAAGCCCAAGGAAGAGTGCCAGAACTATCCTGCTGTTCCCCACGTGGTTCTTTTACAAACCCTTTCATTTCTGCATCACAGGCTTGTGGGAACATCAAAACCACAGATCTCAGAATTTATTTACAAAATCAGAATGTTTGTCTAAAGGCTACTTTCCTTAACTGCTGGAAAAAGAGCTCACATATGCAGTACTGGTAGCACTACTCGGAATTTTAAGAATGTTCAACACCTCTAATAATAGGAACTCACTTTCAATTGCTGGCAATTTTACCAAACTTCACTTATTTGAACTATTTTCTGTAATAGTTCTGCCTCTGGCAGTAGGTTTTTAAAATATTTTATCAAAATTCATTCATTTCCAACAGTCAGATTTTTCCTTTTTTGCCTTCTGCAGAAGAGATTAATGAAGGAAAAACTTTACATCACTTCTGCACATATGCTTTATGGACAAGAGGACTCAACAGGGAGCAGCTCTGTGGCTGAATAGGAAATCAACTGGAGTGCCCATGTTCTCATGAAACTACCTGCTTTGGGGCTTGTGCTTTGTTACACACCTTATGGGCCGTAGGGTCTAAGATAGACTTCCACTGTGGTTTAGACCCTGCCAAATCAATACTCTGTTTGGGGTGGGACCCACCGCTACCACAGAACTAGCAGTTAAAAACCTTGACTGCAAACTCCCTCCTCCTCAGAGAAAGTTAACACAAGAAATATAAATCAAAGCTGGATTGTATTTTGCAAATGCACTCCCACAAATAGATCCTGTCTCTGAAATTATTTGCAGGCTGGCAAACTTGTTAAAAAGGAGAATGGTTACTGAATTCCCAGGAAAGCTTTTATCAGGAAAATTAAGTGAAGATGTCATTAGGGTAAAGTCTATGAGGGCAAACCTCTATGCTAAGAGTCTTATTCAGTATCCCACCTGTAAAAGCAAAGGAATCTCTTGATTTCAGAAGGCTTCTGCCAAAGTGAACAGATCTCTGTAATGCTAACAGATTTCTCCTTCCAAAGGAAAAGCCTTTGTCATATAAAGATCTTTCCTAAAGAGACACAATTTCTCTGCAGAGCAAGAGATTTGGTTTTGATGTACGTCCTCCTTGATGAGAATGGAAACAGTCAAAGTGCTGGATTTGTCATTCTTGCGATAATGTTGCAGGGACAGGAGAATCTCACTGTGGAGCTCCACAAAGAGTAGCACTAAAGTACCCACAACTTGGCACCACACTTCAGGACATGCACAAGCTGCATCTCCACCACCTACGTATTTTTATGGAGCACAGTTTCTTTTCCCTCATTCAGTTAAATAGAATTATCTCCTTTCCCGGTGAGGGTATTATGGACATTCCTGGGAAGAAAAAGAAGTTTGCACAGCTAGAGGCTCTTTGAATGGAAGGTATGGAATCTGACACCTTTGAAGTTCCTTTTGTTCTTCCCTAGATCTAGGCAGTAACAGGCAAGAGACCTTGTGTGAGGGAGGCATGCCAACGCCAGCTTCAAATACTTTGTATTGGCTGTTACTGAAACCTGAGGTCTATTTTTACTCCCTCTGTTTACAAGGCTCAGGCAAAGCAGGAGAATTGGTGTTCCACCCTCCTTTCTTTCAGAGCAGAAGGGATTGCCTGATTACTCTAATTGTTTGGTGTGGTACCCCAGTACAACCCTTTGCTGGTCTGCTAGAGAAAAGCAGTAACTGCAGCCTGGAACCCTCACATTAGGCAAATGTGTCTCATTACCCAGTGCAACACTTTAATTATTAGAAAATAAAATATAATAATTTGTATTCATAAATATATAAAAATATTGTAGGAACAGAAAAAGTAGCAGTTATCCTACAAATCTACCCAATTTTTTTTTCTTTAAAAAAAAGGAAACTCAAAATAGAAGCACCTAATTTAAAGTTCATCTCCCATTTGAGAAGAAGCAAATTCTCAAATTCTGAGAATTCCAACTCAGAAGCAACTGACTAGAGTAATTCCTAGTTACTCCTCATCTCAACATCACCTATAAGTAACAAACACCAATGTTTTAAGAACATTAGTACAGTTTGTTTACTAAGTGACCTCTTCAACTTGATAGCACAAGGAGATGGAAGAGGATCAAAAGCGAGTGCCTGAGCAGTGGGTACTTTTGGCTTCTTCTAATGCTGTTCTCTCTCTTGTCATTTTCCTCATTTCTTCTTTAGTCATGAAAAGAAGTGTTGAAAAAAACCAGTTCCATTAGTACCAAAATGAACCCCACTGCAGGAAAAGATAAAATGCACCATAGCTTGAATAAAAGGAAGGAATATATCAATACCCAAAACACAAACAAATCTTTTACCCACAGGACAGGGAAGAGAAGCTCTTAATTAAAGAAAGAAGATACAGTTTTGTTCCACAGGGTATATACACTGTATACAGTTACATGGGCTAAACCGACACCGACTCCTGCACTTTTGGGTTTATCACAAATAAAGGCAACTGCCAGCTTATTCCATAAGCAAGGTGCTCCACAGCTTGTCAGGACATTTGCAATGCAGGGGAGCCACCAGCCCATTCTGCAGTGGCAACTGCAATGAAACCCAAGGTGAGATGTCATCCTTCAGACAGCATACAAGATTATACAAAGGGTTGGAAAGGACCTTAAAGATCATCTAGTTTCCATCCCCCTGCCATGGGCAGGGACATCTTCCACTAGATCAGATTGCCCAAAGCGTTATCAAACCTGGCCTGGAATACTGCCAGGGAGGGAGCGCCTGCAGCTTCTCTGAGCAGTCTGTGCCAGGGCCTCACCACCTTCACAGGGAAGAATTTCTTTCTTAATATCTAATCTAGATCTGCTTTCTTTTAGTTTAAATCCATCACCCCTTCTCCTATCACTCCGTGTCCTTGTAAACTTCCAGCTTTCTTGCAGGCCCCCTTCAGGTATTGGAAGGCTACTCTGAGGTGTCTCCAGAGCCTTCTCTGCTCCAGGCTGAACAAGCCCAACTCTCTCAGCCTCTCTTCACAGGAGAGGCACTCCATTGCTCTGATCACCTTTGTGGCCCACCTGTGACTTGCTTCAACAAGTTCATGTCTGTCTAGTACTGGGGACTCCAGAACTAAGTGCAGTACTCCAGGTGGGGTCTCACCAGAGCAGAGGGACAGAATCACCTCCCTTGACCTGCTGCTCACGCTATATATAGAAGCTGCTCTTGTGTAGTAGTGATAGAGCAGCCTGCAGCCTTTCTGCATGTTGGCAGTACTGCGTTCTCACATGCTTCCCAAACTAGCTAGTGGCTGGCATCATATGTATGCATCAGCTTTTGCAGGTGCTAAATAGATATGATGAAGAGTATAAATTGTACTTCAAGATCAAATACAGCAGCAGGTATACTGCCAGTGCTGCCCTACATTTAAACCTACAGCAGCTTCTAGAAGACTGGAATCCTAAGGGACTTCAACCTGTCACATTTACTTGTTCAAAGGTTATGCACTAGCACAGGGAGCTGGGGTGGGGGTTATAAGAAGGTTGGCAAATACTTCTTTTACAGGTGCTTACTCATGGTTCTTTGCTCTGTTCCCTTCCCAAAATTCAAACCACAGCTCCTCCTCCTGGTCACGGCCTCAGCAAACATGTTTGTTCACCTTGTAAATCGACAGGCATCTGGGACTGCTATACAGGGCAGCATGAGAGAGGAAGTCAAACTAACTCCTCTTGCACTTTTGAAATGCTTTTCTACTCCTTCATTTTCAACAGGGCAGTCAGTACAATGACCATGAAGTCCACTGGTATTTGGCAACACTCAAAGGCAGTATGCATGCAAAGTGGAAACAGGGATGTTCAAGAAAGGCAAGGAAGGGGTCAGGCAGAGACTGCCGGGGTAAACAGACACGTGCAGCTCTGGAGAAGAGACGGGCCAGCTGAACTACACAAGCGATTTGATAATCAACTGACGGGAAGAGCAGAGTTTCATTAGCTGATTGAATTTACTCAGCCAAGTACGCACAAGGTCGCAGTTGATAACAATCCAACTCTGGAAGCCAAATACCAGAATAATCAGATGATAGCAAGTTGCTGAGGCAGGTTTAGAGGACAGCTGGAAAAGCAAGGAGAAAGCACACAAAATAAGGGAGCCCCAGAGGTTTTGCTCTTTTTCTTTGTACTCAAGTGTGACCAGATCATCTATAAAAGTACAAAACTCTTCTTGGTTCAGTGAACTACATCCACTGGATACAGGGTGTGACTTCACACACAGCCTGCCAAATACCACTGGAGTACTCTTACAGCCGGCCAGAGTCAGAGAAGGACAAATCTGACAGGAATGAACTTTTGGCTAAAGAATTATCCTGGAAACATTTTATCCCACCTGTTGGAGCAAGAAGGGGAGAACAGGTCAGTCTGGAAATCAGGATGTGAATCCATCTGAAACTGGAAGACAAATCCTTAGCTGGGCAGTTCATCATCCTCCTGAGTGGCTTCCAACCTAATTTATGCTTCAGATTTTATGTGTGGTATGTATGAGGGTTAGTGCAAGTTCAGGAAGACCCTACAAATCTCAGGTCTTCTAACAGCTGATTGTAAAGTTGTTATTCCTGATTTATATTGCTAGAGATTTCACATATAAGAGGTACTTTACAAACACAATTTACATAACTAGCTGTCTCCCATAGTCAAAATTCCAAATCCTGGTAGTAAAACTAGTTAGAGCTAAGTCTGAACAGAGATTAATGATTTTGGATTTCAGTTCTGGAGAGGGTTTTTTTCAGAAAAGCATGAAAGGCTTCTTTCAAATTTGGGAGGTGATGCACAGTGAGAGTAAAGAAGGAAAAAAGGCAAAGCAGAAAAGTACCTGGAAGGTTTATAGAGATTATACTGGGAAGAAGTTGTGTGAAAGATACCGGATACAGGCATACATACACAGTGTGCCCGAGTTTGTACACGTCTATGTATTTGTTTACTACATGGAATTTATCAAAATGGTGAATTAATATTGTAGAGTTTGTCACTAGGTTATTTTAGCTGATGCAGCAGTGAATCTTTCCAAGTACCCAGTGCTCTGTCACATGACACTTGCAAAATTAAGATTAAGGTGACTTTGGAAGGCTGAGCATCTCTCTCAGAAGGCACTGAACTCTTAGTAGTGGGCCCTTTGCTGCTGCTATATGATGTTAAATCCTCTCGGTGCCTCGTGCTTTGCTTGACTGATATGTAATCAAGCTGTGGCCATTTGTACTCAAGAAGCAGGATGTTCATCTGGATGCTCTCAGGATGGGCTCAAGTGTTGGTTACGGCTGGAGATGCTGGATTTTTTTGGAAAAACTGAAACATCAGCTCCTTAAAATCAGTACAATGAATCACAGTGATAAATAATAATTTCCTCTACAGTACCAAAATAACAGACCTTAGTTTTGAATGTGGAAGTCATCCACCTCAATCAATACATTTTCACCTAAAATCTTTTCTAATGAACAGTTATGTATTTAATTAAAGTAATTCAGAAAGCATACTGAATGGAGAGAATCTGTTCATTCTAATTTATTGCTAAAAAGTCACACAGAAACACTTTTAACAAACTTACTTTATGGCTCTGTGGACAGATATGTGACAATTTTCTAAACTGTATGTGAAAAAGATCAATAGAAGCAGTAAGAGACAAAAGTAATATAATAAAATTTGTCCTGTGATATATTACACCTTGGAAAACATCTCTCCCATCCCCAGATGATTCTGTGCTAAATAAATATTCTCGCTGCCATTTTACTGCCCTGCTTCCTCAAGGCTAGGCTCTTCAATATTTTTAGTGCACCATTTTAAGCCAGCCACAGCTGTCTGTCTAGGAACCTAATACTAATCATGACAAAATGGGGCAGAATACTTCTACAAACCAACTGAGCATCATCTTTCAAAATTCAACTCCTCTGTTAAACCTGTAAAAGCAAACTGAAGTGAATGACATGACATGTATTATTGGAGTTTTTCTTTGTGCTACATTAATGTACTGCTTATACTCTGGTATTTTTCCTTTTGAGCAAATGGGTATAGAGTAATAGCTAAACATAGCACAAATTATAATGTTATATATACAGTGGAATTACTAAAACAAATCCAACAGAAGTATACTACTAAAAACTAGGCAATATTTCTAACAAGGAAGAGAGGATGTGAAACTTCTGACCTGCTTCCATTTTGGCTGCAATACTGTGGTTCAGTTTCTTTAGAAACCAGTTACACTTAATCAGTCTAAATTTAAGGCTACAGCAGCATGTTCCAGAAGCACAGCAGAAGCATTTTCCCTTGCCTGAGCTATTATTACAATTTTAGAAAGACCTTGATTCAAATGCCATTGATGTTATTAAACAACAGGAACCCAACAAACAGCAGATGCCATCTTGGCCTGTTTGACCTTACTACAGGTTACGGAATATTCAGGCATCATAAAAATAGTTTTCTAGCTGTGTATGTTTCACAGTTCTCTGAATTTAGCTTTCCAGGTCCATACCAACACACTCAGTGCACACATTCAGCACAAAACTAGCTGAATTATACCCTAATGTAGCAGGTCTTTAAATTCACACTTCTTGCTTTGCCCTGTAGCACTGCTAGGGGCCTTCAGCAGTAAAACCTGTATTTACCCATAAGAAACATTCTGTCTCAATGTGAAAGATTTGCTCTGTATTGCTTAGTGAAAAGCTACCTAGCATCCTCAAATAATCATGTTGAGGTGGTTTGGCCCTGGCTAGAGGCCAAATACCCACCGGAGCCGCTCTATCACTCCCCTTTTCATCCCAAAAGGGGGGAAAATATATATTGGGAAGCTTAGGAGTCGAGATAAGGACAGAGAGGGATCACTCTCCAATTAGTGTCATGGGCAAAACAGACTTGACACAGAATAAATAAAACTAATTTATTACACTACAACTACACACCCAGTGAAACCAGAGTCAGGTAATGAGAAGTGTGGCCAGGTCTTGAAGCACCTTCCCCCTACCCCTCCCTTCTTATAAGACTTCACTTTATTCACAATTTTACTCCCTTTGTCCCTCCCCAACATGGCATGGGGAGGGGAAGGGAATGGGGAGTGGGGTTCTGGTCAATTCCTCACAAGCTGCTTTCCTCCAGATCTCAACGCTTCTACTTCCCCCCACTCTTCCCTTCTTCACAGACTTCAGTCATAAATTCACTCCCTTCTTCCCCCGCATCGCAGCATGGGGAGGGGCAGGGAATGGAGGTTTTCAGTCTGTTTCTCCCAAGTTGTCTTCCTTCTTAGCTGGGGGGGCGGGGAGGGTATCATTACACACAAACACCCTTCCCCTGCAGCACTGTGGGGCCCCACCCACAGGAGACAGTCCTCCATGAACTTCTCCAACATGAATCCTTTTTACTGGGGAGCCATCTCCTCAACAATTGCCTCAGTGTGGCTCCCTTCCATGGGGTGCTGACCTTCAGGCCTAGACTGCTCCGGCCTGGTCCCCCACAGAGTCACAAGTCCCCCGGCAAACCTGCTGCAGCATGGGTCGATGTCTTCACAGGCTGTAGATTGTCTCTGCTCCCTGACCTTATCCATGGGCTGCGGGGGTACACCCACTCCACCATGGTCTCCTCCACGGGCTGCTGGGGAATCTCCCTCTCTGGCACCTGGTGCGCCTCATTCTTCCCCACCACCTCCTTTTTCCCTGGTCTTGGTGTCTGTGCAGCTTCTTAGATCTTCTCACTCCCTTCTCCAGTGGCAAAATGCACCTGCCTGCCTTTTTTTTCCCCTAAATGTGATTCCCAGAGGCCCTGTGACCATCACCAATTGACCTGGCCTTGGTCAGCAGCAACTCTGGCCTTGAATCGGCCGATGTTTACTCTCCAGGGCCTGCAGAGAGCTTCTAGCTGCTTCTTGCAGACGCCATCTCTGCAGCTGCCCCCTTCTCTACCAGCACTTAGCTATGCAAAACTGCGATACATATGTTATTAAAAACATCAGAATGTTGAATAAATGGTTTTAAAAATGCCTAAAGTTTTGCTAAAACATTATTTTATAGTAATTTCCTAAATGAGGAACACTTGAAATTGGAAAGAAACTTCAAGAAAGCTTTTTCAGTTGTGGCTGGAAGCAAGCAAGTTGCTTGGGTGCAATCACAGCCTCTACACTGTTACATTCAGGGACTTTTCTGGAGGTTGCTAGTACCTTATTGCAACCATAACAATTGAAACTGAAAAAAACCCAAACCCAATCCCTTGTTTTGATAGCTGCACAAAATTTGCAACATTAAATCAAGGAATTATTGATAGCATGTAGCTATCTGAAGGTGACATTACTGGAGGGAGAAGAAGAAAATAGGATATAAAATGGAAATGGGATTTTCTGGTCTGGATCAAGGATATGTAAAGACAAATAACTTATGAAGACATCAACAGTGTATCTTTAAACAAGGACGGTAAAATTTAGGTGTTTTCTCTCATTGTCTTAACATACTTCTGGTATGCTCCAAGTAACAGCTACAGCAGGATGTATCTCTGAAAACACTTTCTAATGAGCTTTTGCATCATCTTTTAAATCTCACTCATTTTGCCAAAACACTCCACCCAAAATAATATGCTTCTTTCAAAGCAGACTGCTTTCTATTGACCAACACCAGAAGGATGGGAATTGTCAGCTCCAGAGATCAGTGCTCTGGCTATATGAAGGCTTCAGTACATGAAGCTTTCAGAGCTCATCCACAATACCCATCCAGCCTTCACTCTTTATCAAGGAAGATGCCATGTTAGATATAGACGTTTCCCCATTAAGGAAAAGAATTAAAAGTTAATCTCAATTTCCAGAATCCAGTTTACCTTCCAATCTCTAACAGATAAAGGTCTGAATTCACTGAAGATACCGCCAAGAAGGCAATCAAGAAATGAAAAGCCCTATATCCCATCAGCAAAACCCCAGGGTATTCCATCTCATTCAGATCAAGTTTATATAAGGAAAAGAAAGAACAACAAAGAAAACAATGAAGGGGGGTTGGAGAGATTCAAACACTCTGCTAAAACATACCGCACTAAATAATGGATTCTCTTAGGTCTAGATAACTTTTGCACTCTTCTACACTTATGACTTTTGCAGTTGCTGGATTTAAAATGCAAATAACTATTAATAGTACACAATTAACAGCAGTTCTTATCTGCATTTTAAATCAGAAAGTTCTACAGTAGCTAAAATATTACAAGAAAAGCAGAATTCTCAAAAAAAAAGGAAAGGAAAGGAGATTTTTAGCAATAACCTTAATTTTCCCAGTGGCAAAAGATACATTCATCTCCATATCTGGATATACCTAAAATAATCTGACCAAATAAGTTTTATCCTGATGTGCAAGGCTCATCCAGAAGAAGTGAGAATAAACAGAAATGTTTTAACTAAACTGAGAGCACCACCAGATTTTTCAACAGGGAAAAGAAACACTGGGAAGTGATATTGTTCCCACTGTTACAGAAATTTCAGTCTGAAGGCAGAGATTGCTTTTGCTCAAGCTGGTGTGACAGCAGGTGTGATATGCATCACCATCAGCTTTGTAATCATCATAATACGTTGCTTTTACATAAATCCTTTCATCTCGAGCTTTTACACATTAGGAACAATTAAGACTTACAACCCCCCAGCGAGGAAGACGCATTAAGAACCTGAACCTGCCAGGCACTTTTTCAGAAGAGAGTTAACTACAGAAATATAATTTAATAAAAAACGCATTTAACAAGTCAGAGCAGAAAAGCGAATATAATCTTTGTGTGTATAATCTTTGACTGAGCCAAGAGCATTTTAGAAACCCAAGGGGCCACAGTCTCTGCTAGTGTCAATTAGTAAATCTATATCAATTTACACAATGACTAAGAATTTACCCCCTAAATTTTTAAGCTACAACACTCTGAGGAGTACCTCTCTGTCACAATTTATAAACCCAGGCTGCTGACTTGGGTCCTTATACACACACACAATCACACAAATGCTTTCACTAATATCTGAGAGTAGGCACAACATTCACTTGAGTTGTTGCCACCTGTTCCCCCTCTCTGCTATTTTCTCTATAGAAAACTTGCTGGGTGGTAACATGTTGGGGAATGGTGAAGGCAAAGGAAGATGAAATATAGATCCTCGATTGCTTCTTACAGAGCAATGCCAGCTTGGTCACAAATCCCACCTCAATGCTCCTGCATCAGAGCACTCTGTATCATGCCATACGGGCCCCATCACAATGTCATGTGCTTCAAGAAATCAAAGTCATGAAAATCTCTACAACAGGCTTAAGCATGCCTTGAAGGGGCTGGAACTTTTCAACAGCACATTGCATAAAGCTTGGTGTCTCTAACCAAAACTTTCTCTACCGATTCACGCAGAACGTTCCAGACAGCGTTTGTTTGCCTCACATCCCGATAACAGCACTTCAGTAGCACCACAGAACATATGCCCTATAGATTTTTTTAGTACTTTGGATTCATTTGGAACGATAAGGTTCAGCATAAATGTGAAATATCCTTCTCACGCTTTAGTCTGCGAACGGTACGCAGTATATTCTTAGTGTAGGAAAAATAAAGCACCGTAAATGGCAGCTGTAATCCTCCCGTCAAGTACAGTGTGTGTTCTTAATGGAATATGTTTTCAAAACAGATTTCCACTACCACCTTCTTATGATATAATTTTACAATGTTTAGTTTGCAAAAAATTACTACAGGAATACTTGCTATATTGCTTGGCAATGCATCATTTAATTTTATGGTGCATAAAATGCATTTCTCTTAACAGATGTATCAGTTCCCTGATATCCTGACTAAACTGCTTCATACCCATTAAATGCTGTGTGTGGAACTAGCAAAGCTACAGACTTTATTTTTGTTGTTGTAGTACACACTTCTACTTGGCTTGTAACATCGTGCTTCCCTGAATAACAACAAACAGTTCTGCCTGCTCCTAGCAGGCTTGATCGTGTGTATACCATATATATACTTACATACATGTGGTGGTTACGCACAAAAGGCATCCCAGCTGCACATCCTGAACTGCATAAGAATTACAAAAATGTTCGTAGGTAAGAAATTACTAATAAATAAATGAATAGTATTCAGACAATTTTCACAAAATGAAATTCAGCCTTTGGTTTGGCAGAGGTCAGCCTCCTTGCCAAATCTGAGTTAAACATCCCATTGAATCACATCCTGACAAACAAAAAATTGCTCTGTGTTGGAAAATTTTCAAAGAAAGGGAACAAAATTCAATTGTAATATTCCCCAACTAAATTCAGGGAAAACCATGTGCATATGTTTCAGTTCTTTGAGAAGAATGGCTTTGGGGATCCACCACAGCCACATAGCAGTTGTGTCACTGTGCAGTCCCGGGCAGACATCCTACTAACAGGCTTAAGCAGCGATCTGGAAGAAGACAAAATTATGGCTATATGACTTGATTTGTGGAAATTCTTCCCTATATAAATTGTGACATGGAAGCTGGTAAGAGTCATTTAATCCTTAGCTTTTCCAGCTGCCTGCTGTAACCAGCTTCTATAAATGAGAATGCCTGTTTTGGAAACGGTTACTCTTTCCGTACACTCATGTTTCTGTTCCCAAAATCCCCCATAGCGAGGGTATCTGCAACCTGGTAACAGCAGCTCTGGCAGATGAGGAGCTCAGGACTTTATAAAACACAAGCAATCTTAACCCCCTCATTTCACATTCTTAAATGCAGCATACTGGAGCTTTGACAGGTTTCTCTAAAATCTTTGTTCTAAAACTACTTTCAGAAAATACATTCTTTGAATTTACAAGGATCATTTTAAAAAGAAGCAGCAAATGACCTGCACAAAGCCTGTGTTCTGCGAAGCCAGTCACAAACTGTAGGAGTGACTTCTGAGAGGATTAACTCGCATAAAATACTGGGGTTCAAGCACAAACAGACAGCTACAGCGGAAATATGTGAAGACAAAAAGAAAACTATTAGATTTATGCATTGATACAAAGACATCTTCAAAGATTTCAACACTGTAAGCAAGCAGAACCTGGACTAGAAAGGAAAATGCTTCCGGTCACACACTTCCCAATGCAATGGTGCAATAGTTTCATACTCACATCCATATTGAAACGCCACTCATCAGGTATGAGAAATACAGCGATGCTACACCATGATTCAGAAACCATCATAAACATAGCACATTGCAGTCCATTCTCTCCTGTAGTACCTAGTCTTCATATATCTCCCTGGAAATCTGTGTATCCAAAGCATAATTCTAGATGACAGTTCACTTAACACCAAAGCATATTACTCAATCCAAGCTTGACATATAGATGTGTGGCATGGAGACATACATCAAACACAATGGTTTTGTTTGTTTTGAAGACATTTGTGTTTCCAATTACACCTGTGCTAAGCTGAAAACATACTTAATAATGCCAGGTAGAAAATAAAATCAAAGAAACAGCACCACACGAACTTAAATGTTCTATTGCCTCACTAATGCCAACTCCAGCAGAGTTAAGAAACCTTTAAAATCGCTTCATCTCCATTCATGCAAAAATAAAAGTCCTGAAATCTTAAATTTAGAATGTTCTTACACAATTGACCAAGTACTGAAGCCTTTTCTCTTTCAAGACACTTTTTGAGCCATGTAAGATTTGGCCTCTTAAAAAACCAACCAAAACAGTATGTTTTCACTGAGCAGCAATCAAGTAGCCATCTCTAATGTACACTGTCAGAACAAGTCACATTGTAGGGAAAAGATACTCTCTCAACGCCTCTGTGAAGCTTTCTAACGTTATGTTGCTGCTCTCTTTTTTTTATCCACACAAAAAATCTCAGTAAAACTACTCTGTTTGTTCTACCCTATGAATAACACTGCATTACAAAGGCAACAAAAGCTACAGTGCAGATAATGAGTCATTAATAGCAAATAAATACAACTGCTGCTGGACAGCATCAGAGTAACCGTGCTCCAGGCAGAAGGCAAGCTTCCAGTTAAAGCGAGTACCATTCCTGTGTACACTGCAGCTGATGTGTCAAGACTGCAGGAGGTGACATGTCATTATGAAGCCAGAGATCCTGTGTTCATACAGGCACCAAGTGAACTTAAGGAAAAGTAACAGACAGCAGCACCAAACCTTTACAGAGAGAAATCCACTGCACAGGAGCGAGCACACAGCCTGACGGGTTGGTGGTTTCTCTCTTCTAAAAGGCAACCCAGAGTCTGAAGTCATCTGTTATATCCACAGGCTATTTCATGCCAGCAGCAGGGCAAGAATCCGCAGGCTGCCATGCCCACAGCACACTGCCACAGACTATTGCATCGGTCTAAAATCAACCTTTGAAATCATGGTCTCTAGGGCACGTTGGCCAACATAGGGATTCTCAAGCTCAAGGGGCTGGCAGAACACCAAAAGCTATGGGGCAAGATACAGACAGCACGTTTCTTACCATGGAGTACCAGATAGCCAAATCCCAGTGTTATTTGTATTTCCACTGAAAAGCTCTGCTGCTTCTGGATCCACAGCCACCTTTACTTAATTGACCAGCATCAGGCCATTTAAATACACATTTCAGACATTAAGAAGCTGAACAGAGATACATAAGGAAGAATTGAGTTTTGTTGTCTCCAAAAGCAGCATAAAGGAATGAAATACTTCTGTATCAGTTAGATACTCAGGGGAATTCAGCCTAGGTCATTTACCTATTGCTTTGTATTTTGTTATTGCTGAATAAATCAACAAATCCAGCATCACAATACAATTTTTACAGTGACTTAAATCTACCTTTATCTGTATTGTGCCACTGAGGAGGTACTTCAGTGAAATGGGATTGTTTCTCAGAGCTGCATATGAAGTTTGCTGAACCAAATGAGATTACAAGACTCACCATGTGCAAACTTGTAAGCAATCTGCCTCAAACTGAAAATGTTGTGACAGGCCAGAAGCAAGACAAATAAACAAGGTATCCCATGGGTACAATAAACACTCCAAACTTCCAGGCAAAATGTGATACTATTCACTCATCAAAAAGCAAAAGATCACAGTGCAATAACACAATATAACAACCTCCAAAATAATTTTGCAGCAAAGATAAACAGAGGTAGTTTTTCCAAGTTGCATCATCTTAATCATATTCTCTGCCACACACAATTCACATGCTGCACATTGGTACTTCAGTAATGTATATGCTCCAAATAAAACTGTAGCAAGCATTGCTTTACATTAATAACCACAATTTGATGCTGCCAATACTCTGGAGTAAAGGGCAGGCACAGTTGGTATTAGGACCTGAAACAATACTAAATATACCCTACTGTATTTGAAAAGTGCTGTAATAAAATTCATGATTTAGATTTGCTTTTTACAACAAGCATTTCACTAAAACAAAAATGAAACATGAAAATTTAGCACAACTTTGACACACTCTTATGCCATCCAGCAGGTTGCAGAGATCCAAGGAAGCAGAAATCAAGTGTATCAACATTCTGATTATGCAGCTCGGGTTTGGAGAGGTGGCCTTCTCAACTGTCCTAATTGCCATGTGTCTTAATCTCCAAGAAGAAAATGGAGAAAGCTGAATGTGATTTCAACTGGTTTGTAACAGCATTGCCATCACATCAGGACGTGCATCCTGCAGTTTTTAAGTGGTCTTTTTTTTTCCCTTTTATCTTTTTTGCTGACTACTCTGTGGCTCTATGCCTATTATTATTGTTAACTTGTGTGTGTTCCTGTTAAATATAGTCATCATAAGAATATGAGGGGGTGCTGACTCCTGAAGCCAAGGTGTCACTAGAACAAATGGTTTGAGAAGTCACTGGAGGGAGCAAATAGATCACTGGACAGTTACCCAACATGAAATTTTTGTTTCCACTTGGCCAGCATTTGAGATTTGCCATTTGGACTAATCAGAGTCTTTGGAGGAACTCCAGATTCTTTAATTCACTGAAAATCCATCCTGTTGTTTCTCTTGTTTTAAATAGGCAGAGGCAAATAGTGCATTATCATCAAGTGCACTAATTGATCCAAATGCAGTGTAAACTAAATTAATGGGGCTGGAAATGCTGGAAAAATTAAACACAGCATTCTTAATAAAGCTGAAAATAGCTTAATAAAGCTGAAAATAGGATCCAAGCATCCTAAGGCATGTTTATTTCTGTTTAAATAGATGTCTTCCTGTAGACTGTTATCAGCTCAGCAGGAGCCTTACAAGAGAGGCATTTTTCTCATTCTGTGCATTTTAAGTTAGGTTTCTATGAAGTTCAACCTGCCTGTAAAAGCTGCTGCCAATCCCTATAAAAACCATAACTGTGGCAAAGTAATGATAATATCCTGAGAGCAAGAGAGCTGCAATACTGAGCTGCAAATTCAATCTAAACCTTTATCTCAAAAATGGAAGGCTGCTGACCTGTCTTCCAGACAGTGAGCTACCGCACACAAAAGGAAGAATGCACCTAAAGGAACAAGAAGGAATCAAACCTCATTAGAAAGAGGGTTTTTTTGCTTTATATTAATGGATTGTGGAAGTTCTCAGCTGGCAGCAAGGCACTGATTCCACCTTTCTTCTCTGTTGCTGAAAAGGGTCCATCAGCATCAGCAGGCGTAGCAAGGGATGGGGCTGAGTAGAGCTCTGCTTGGTAAGCACCCAGCAAATGAGGTGTGAGAGGACAAAGAACCCCAGACCCACATGAGAAATAGCCAAGGGACCTCTTGGAATTGCGTTTTGAATACAATCTCTTGAGCTGTTTCTGCAGAGAAGGAATGCCAGCTGGGCTTCCAGAGGAGTAAGAATCTCCAGCAGGGTACTTGGAGCTTTGCTCCAACTCTGTGCAAGAAAAGGGACAAAGGCATTGTATTTCTTCTTTCCCAAACGTTTTGGAAAGTAACACAAAGCAGCAAGGAGCAGAGGTAGAAGAAAGCAAATGAAGCAGAAAAAGCAGAGGTGCTGAAGTGAGAGAAATGAGAAAATTAAAATACACATAGGAAAACAAGAGCACTCCTAGGTGCTTTAAATTTGATTCACAAGAGATCACCACACAAAGGGAAAACTGTTGGCTATGCAGGAATTCTGACCACATCTTTGGATATTTACACTTTAATAATTAAAGAGAAGCACCTCCTGACTTCGGAAGGCAGACCAATCACAAACAGCAGAGAACCAACCTGCAACACCTAAACGCTGCAGTTTAAAGTAAAAAGCATTTATCTTCGGAAAAGGCTTCAAGGACAAAGTCACTGTCTAATTATGCACATGATGCACATAAGAGTAAAGCATGTCTGAAAGCAGATTCTGGTGACTAAACAGTGACCAAGAACTAATACAAACCAATGGTCCTGAACCAGTTTAGAATTATAATTTTCAACTGTCCAGATTATGACAGGGCTTCACCTGTATAATTAAGGGTAAAGATACTGCCCTACTAACAGCACTTACACCTGATCCTTCACTCCAGTGATTACAGCTCTTCAAGACATCTTGTAGCAAAGAGGTTTCATGTACATAAAATTCAGGAACTGTCAGTGCAGATGGACTATAAGTAACTGAAAAAAGACATTCTGCAGGTCTGGTGGAAATAAGAAATATCAGCTCCAGTGACTGAAGCTTCAACAACTGCTCTCCCAAATAAGCATCTGAATTGGCAGATCAGCCTAAGGCATAATGCTTTCAAGTCCAGCAGGCTGTTCCATGCTGTTGTCTTCCCCGTTTATGCCACTGGCACATCCCCAACACAGATACAGTAGTGTTCAGCTCCAGCTCGGTCTTTTGCACGTTTAATGATGGCCACAGATGTCAGGGGTGACACTTTGAGTGGTTCAGTTCTGTAATAAAGCTAACATCATATATTTCTAATATGCATCATGGTTTTTCCCCAAAGCCTACTGCAGCTTTGATATATACACATATCACTGATAGAAACAAATTAACCTCTAAATTAAGTTTTGAGTGAGATACAAACTACAAAATATTTAAGTAGAAAGGAGAAAGGCTAAATACTATCTACAAAAATCTATTCCACCTTCTCCTCTCCTAGAACAACTAAAAAAGAGGCACAAGCTATTAGAGAAGAATCATTACAAGTGAGAAAAAAAGGCTTGCACAGAAACCTGCTTATTAAGGACTTTTAAGGTCACACCCAGACTAACCAGCCTTGCCTGTCTGCCAAAGCAAGTCGGTCAGTAACCAGGAGGCAACCTCACACATAAAGTCACCCATACAAAGGCAAGCCTGTGGATAGGTGAGAAAGGCACAGAGAACGATACCTTTGGCTGTTCAGAGGCTGTCTTCTTCAGTGTCAAAATACATAAGCCTCAGAAGAAACTGGATGCTTCAGTTCCTCTCCAAGACCAAAATATTCAGCAACACTTCTGGACAGGCAACACTTATGGACAGGCAAAATCTCCCCAACAGAAGCTTTCGATTTTCATATCGACCAAGACAATCAACAAGCATATTAAAAATAGGCTTAAAAAAAAAAAATTTTTTTTTTTCTAAGATCCTACTCATTTGCTGCTTTGAAGTCTTTCAGGCAGCTACATTTTCTTTACCAAAGCAGTACAGAAAGTACACAGGCAGCTTCAGAAATAGTCAGATGGATATAAGGCTTCATCTTACTGCTACAGAATGGAAGTGGAATAAAGGAGAGTATAATCACTGAGTCTACAGCATTTTTTACAGGGCACCCTTGCTGAACAGGTGTCTGAAGAACATCAACATTTCACTTCTATGGTTGTCAGCCTTGACTATGTTTGAATCCTTTGAGAAAATAATCCCTGGATATGTAAGAATGAGTGGGCAGCCCCCAGGATCTGCTGTTTCTCACACGTGACCCCTCATGCCCTTGCATCCACATCTACACTGTCCTGTCCTGTTCCTTCAGTGCAACAAGAAACAGATATGAACAGATTTTGATCAGGAGGAAAAAGGATACCATTTTGAGGCAGAATTTCAGAGCCTCTAATAGTGGAAGCACTTATCCTCTGACATGCTAGTTCAAAATGGGTAATCAAGGTAACACATGTTTGCTTTCACACATGTTTTGCTGTTCAGATACTGACGCACAAAATTTTATTTTACATCATAACTACTTAGCTAAGACCATAACCCAAGTGGAGCCTATGCCTCCTCAACAGACACAATGAGAAACACCAAGCTTGCAAAAAGACCATCGAAATACCAAACTCCCACTGAAAAAGAGATGCTAAAAACAGGCAGGGAAAAGAGACTCTCAGTCAACATGTACAGCAGTAATTATGATAGCAAAAATAATTCTTCCCTGGAAATTCTTACATCTGAATCAAAGGTACAAACACGGGACTTGGACAACTTCCAGTGAGCCCACTGCCCAGGCACAAGAGGAAGACTACAACAGCTATTGTTACAAACCCTTCAACTTCAACATGCTGCAATAACAACAACAACAACGACAACTAACCCACAGAAACTATTTCTATCATGACATATTCCTACTAATATTGCAAAAGGGATGTTTGGGATCTTCCAGAAATCCAGGTAGGAGACAAACTAACCTTCTCCAAGGAGAAACTGTGGAGAGGAAGTGAGACTGTTGAAGTTCCAAAGTGGTGACCTCTTTGCAGGGTTGGTCGTGGGGAAGAAGGGAGGAATTTCTACAGTCTTTACAGGTACTGGCCAATTCTCTTGTGCCCCCTGGCTCAGTCCTGCTCTTTCTGCAGCTTGTCTGCCCATCTGCTTGACAGCACCACAGACTCAAGCGCTCTTATCCCTTCTGCCCAGATCCATGTTGGGGCTGACACATCATTGAGTGAAGCAGAAAGAGAAATATTTCTCCAAGACAGATACTGTGTTAGCACGGCTCTAGGTCTGGAAGAGAAATTGTGTATGTAGAATGCTGACTGGAATTAGAGAAAATAGAATAGATATGGCTTAGCTGGTCTCTTAAATAGTAAAAATGCATTTTCCTGAAGTCCTGACTGCATTTCTTCCAAAAAGATGTTGGAATACTCTTTGTTAACCCAACTGCAGCTGCAGAAAATGCTGTTGGCTTGTGGGATTTCTACACAATAATTCTGAAATCTCTTTTCTTGTCATCCTGCCACAGCAACATTCTATTTAGCAGATATTCACTTTTCAGTCTCTTTTGCAACAGACATTCATTTACATCTATTTTACATGAACTAAATTTGGCATTAACTGTAGCAGACCAGATGCTTAAATGATACAAGAGCTGACTGCAGCGCTCATCTTTATTTACTGCTCTGGCTTGAGCTGTATTGATTTCTAAACATTTGCATATGTGCTGGGGAGATCGGAATTTTTTCACTGAGTTTTATCCCATGAATTTCATTTTTCCTTATCCAGGTCAGGAAACTGACTTTGACTGCTGGGTTTTGCTTCTCTTTCAGAGCAAACAGAGCCATGAACAAAGATCATTTTACACAGTAGGACTGTTTTCAGGTGAGACAGGATGGGGATGGGCCGACACTTTGCTCCACCTCAGGCCACTTGTCCTCATTTCTCTCTGTACAGACGGTTGCATGTGACATTGCCCATCACAGCCGTTGCTCAGCTGTAGGTGAAGTGAGGCATTTTTCATTGAGATTTTTTCTTTCAATGAAAGAAACAGATAGGCATTTTCTGGATTTTTTTCTTGGTTTTCTATGTATCTACTGACATACCAAGATCCATGTGTGTACCACAGATACATGAATGGTACCAGCCATGTAAAACAGCAAGATAAACTAGCACCCTAAACCACTACCATCCCACTAACCACATCTAAGTTCACACATGGAACATGCTCTGACAAGGGAGTCGGGTTTCTGTTACATGCATCCTCCTGCTACCTCATCCACACACAGCTTTTTTTGCCACAGACAACAAACCTCCTGATTCTCTAAACTTCTAGTTTCTGACTGAACAAGATATAAATGTTCTCATCTCTTCGTTTACTGCTTCCTCCAAATAGCTTCATTCATATTTTTGGCTCAATGCATTTAGCAATTAGGTTAGATTTCTTATACAATGATCCAATTATTAAACATACATAGAGATTTTTCTCTTTTTGATCCTTTCATCTAAATGCAAACCACATCTTTCTTATGTCTTTTTTAACACCTTAAAAGCACCTGTCAGTTTGCACCTCATTAGCAAAAGACCTTGACCTAGTAAATCATCACTTATCACTGTCAGAAAGCCATCTCTTCCCTGTACTTTGGAATCAGGTGCATGGTATGATAGATACTTGGCGCTGCCTTGGTCTGGCAGATCAACCACCCCATCATCTTAGTTGTCACCGAGTAGAAAATACCATATACTGGTCATGAAGAACTTACATGGGGCTGAATCCAGACACAGCACCTGTGAACAGGACCAAAGATCATTCCCATTCCCAAACCACCCCAACTGTTGCCACCAAGCAAGGACATCAACACGTGGGATGGCACTGCAACTGGTTTCACTCCACCTGTGGTGCCAGAGGATGCAGTTGGACTTGTCGGCTGGGGGTGCTGCTTGGTGTATGACATCAGCAGATGTCATCCCTCATGTAAATAATGTCTCAGCACTCTTTATGGTGCACAAAGAAGTAACACCATGTCCATAAACTTTTCTCATAAACATCACCACAGTGACTTTTAAAAATAATTACCCTCCTCTCATTCACACACAGACAACTAACAGTGATGCAGAGTATGTTAGGTTTTGCTCAGAAGTGCTGCCCCAGCTGCAACTATGGCAGCGTAAGAAGCTACCAAATTCTTGCAACCCATGACTGCCCTTTTTTGTCCCAAAGCTATCAGCCCTTCAGATTTGTCAGTGGAATAACTGTCTGTGGAATCAGTCGTTAAACCTCTGGCATCTTTACTCCTTGAAGGGTCAGAAACTTTCCTCTAATTTTCAAGCTGAATTTGTTCTATTTACTCCTGTAACAACAGCGTCCTTTAAAACGTTCTTCTTCCTTGATGTTTACTTCTCACTGAATATGTCCATGGTACCAGCTCTTTACAAGCTTCATTCTGCTAGGCTAAAAAAAGCAACTCTCTTGAATCCCTTTTTATCAGATGGATTCTGCATTTCTGCACACGTCCTTGCATCTATGCTGAACAGATTCCCAGTTTAAACCATCTTTATGGAACAGCCATGACAGAACTATACACAATGTCGCAACGAGCTCTTACGTGATTTCTTGTACAATATTAAAGCTTCTTTGTTTCTAGCAAAAGTACCTCACTTTTCTCTCAACTGTATCACAGTAGCAGTTCATTCACTCCTGATCAAGCAGTAGACCATTACCACCTCACTTTCCCTGTTACTTCAAAATGAGAAGCCCCAGTTGTAAAGATAAATCCCTGTAATCCGCTTCTAAGAGTTCTTAGGCTATTAGAGTATTTAAAGTGGATGATTTCCCTAATTCACAAGGTCATATCATTCTTCCTGGAGGAGAACTCGGGGTGAAAGTCTTCACAAAACCCCCATAAGTCATCATTAATATATTAATTAAGATTAATGAGCCATTTTTTATATTCTGAATGGCGACCTTTCATGCTATCTACTAGCTTTGAGACCGTGCTCTCAGGACTACCCTCTGATCAAGTAACACCCTGCAACAGACCTAGACCCATCCTCAATACTGCAGTGCAAAGGCTCCTCCCAAATTTCCAAGACCTGAAGGAGGCCCATAGCAGCTGTGGCACAGCTAACATTGCTGAAAGAAGCACTCTACAGTTTAGTGTATAGAAGTATCAACATCCCCACGAAGTGCTTTGCACTGAGAGACTACTTGGCCCTGCCTCAAAGCTCAGGAATACTCAAGCTTTCATAACAAAGCTCTCTGTACTTAGTTATTTTATGCAGAAGCTGCAGTAATGAAGAAGCCTACTGTGTAAAAAGTCTTGTTCCCACAGCATCGTTTGTGGGCATAGATTGCTTTTTAAGATGAGTGTCATGCTGCCCATAGACAACAGAAGTCTACTCTTCTTTTTCAATTCCACATGCAATTTACCACCAACAAAAAAATGCTGCAGTCTTTCAAAAATCAATCTTTCCAATTCATGTGTTCCAGTGTACAGCAGTACCTAAGGAAATTTCAAGACAAAAATCTGTTCCTAGGGAAATTTAATAAATACTCAATTCTTTGTATTTTATAATCTCCAATAAACGTGGCTACCAACATGGAAAACCACCATAATGGATGTCCAAGAAAAGCAGGCATTGTAAAGACAGTAGAGAAAAGGGGGAGTTCAACTGGAAAGTTCCAAAAGACTGAGACTTCAACTCAAGAAAAACAAAACCAAAAGATTCCAGTTGTAGTAAGGTAGTATAGAACTGAGACATTCCTGAACTACAATCCTGGCTACTAGATCTACCTTTATGCCATTGCACTAATTAACTTGTTAACAACCTGTGGTTTGACCCTGGCTGGAAGCCAAATGCCCATCAAAGTCAGTTTTACACTCCCCTTTTCAGTTGGACAGGAGAGAAAATATATATTGAAAGGCTTAGGAGTGGAGATAAGGGCAGGGAGAGATCATTCCACAATCAGCATCACGGGCAGAACAGACTCAGCACGGAACAAAGGAAAGAAAACTCTCTAATTGATGGCACTGCCCTGCACCCCCAGTGACACCAGAGTCAGGTGATGAGAAGTGGGGCTAGACCTTCACTTTGGTCATAATTTCTCTCCCCTTTCCCCCCAACCCAGGGTAGTGGGGTGGGGGGAATGGGGGTTTTGGTCACTTCCTCACAAGTTGTACCTTCTTGGGGTAAGGGGGG
>VZTU01032360.1:177929-270198 GCA_013400835.1 Zapornia atra | reverse complement strand
TGCACATTCCTCACACCCTTCCCCTGCTCCAGCATGGGGTCCCACACACTGGAAACAGTTCTCCACGAACTTCTCCAACATGAGCCCTTTCCCACTGGGCTTCAGCTCTTCACCAGCTGCCCCAGTGTTGGTTACTGCTCTGGGGTGCAGTTACAAATCACAGAATGTCTCTCGGGCCCAGACTGGTCCAGCCTGGTCCTCCACGGGGTCGCGCAAGCTTCTGGACTGCTATTCACTGCACTATGGTGTTCCACTGTGCAATTTAAAGCAAGACAACACAGGAAGCAGTAAGATCTCAAAGTTGCAATTTATGCTGTTATCACTAAAATCCTCAGTCTACAGAACCTGGGTCTACTTCTTTTTCAACACTCATCTACAAAACAATACCTGCACTTCCAACCACACACCTGTTTCCTCACGCCTGCCCCGCTCTCCAGACGTACAAAGACTGCCCATGCCCATGGCCAAACCCAAAGAGAGACTGAAGAGAACAAAGCTACCAAGTCAGTGCCACCCAGGGGGATCTTACTTTTGTTGTCCTCCATTTATTCTCTTCCCATATGTTCCTGTAACATGGAGGCTTTTAATCCGACACATATTTTAACAGCATAGAGCCTCTGTGGAGTATATTAAAGCACTCCTAGGTACTTGCAATTAAGAATAGCATTCCATGACCTTGGGGAGAGGGATATAATGACAATAATCATGCACAGATTTCAGCAGCAGCACAAAGACACACCAGGGCATAAGGGCTTACCAGTTTCCCGCAGTGGTGCATGGTTTTCTTCCATGTTTCCTGCAACTGAGGAAAGCCCCTCACAACCCAGTGACCACATCAACCGTTCCTTATAACCTGCTTATAGCTTGTATTTGCTTGCCTCCTCCATGCTTCAGTTTCCTGTCTGACTCCACAACTTATATTAATGCAGCTAAAATGCTTACACCCCACCTCACACCCTGTTTCTCGATCCTTTTGCTCAATGAAAGATGTATTAGCACCTGTGTTCAACTTAATATCCTGACCTGTGCTAAATATAGACCTTCTATCACTTGAAGGTCAGAAGCAGAGAAAAGAACAAGCCGCACATGGTTGATGTGAGGAGTTACTGTATTTGTGCCGTTTCCACCCAGACTCCAAGGAGGAATAAACACCGTCACTCACAACATAAAACAAAAGCATCACTTGAAAGAGAAAATCTGCTGAGATACAAAACAAACCCCAGGGAGATATATCCCAGTGGTCTGAGCGCCACTGATGAGTGAGTAGAGCTGTCAAGGCAGAGAGAATTGCTGAAATGGTCTGCATCTATCACTGCTGTCAGCTACAGCTTACTGGTGGCTCACTCCCTTTCAGGATAGATTAAAAGGTACCAAGTAACTCAGATGCTGAACACTTCACAGTTCAGACTGTATAGGATATCATTTCTATTATTATATTTTGTTATCGGGAGTAATTAGAGTAACCTTAGTAGTGCTTTCATCAAGATAAGTGTCAATTGCCCTATATTACTTCATCCTTTTAATTTTTAACTTCTGTGCTTCAAAATGTATGCTTTGCCTCACACAGCATCTCACTGGGTAACACTCTGGAACATGACCCTGTGCTGTAGCAGAGGAATTGTTTCAGCCATTGCTGAGATATGGATCTCTGGAGCTCAGCGATGCTGAACAGCAACTGGAATTTCCCCAGGACGCTTGGGGATCACATCTGCATGCTTCTAAATTGTCTCCATATAAACATCAAAGATGCAATGTTTCATGTTGAAGATGGGACAATCAGCAGCACAGTGTGACCCCATGACAACACAGAATAAGATGAACTGCTACATACAGGTTCCTATAGGTACGGGGTGGAGTTCTGCCAAGAAGCCAGGCACTGTACACTATTACAATTCATTTCTTACAACTCAGGCATCTAAGTCCTCCTTTCTTCCTTCTTCCTTGGGTTCTACCACTTATTTTCTTAGTAAGGCATGATGTAGACAATGTCGTTTCTTCTTGCTCTTGTTCTGCCCCGACTGCAAGATTTAGAAATTCTGCTTCTTAAAATCATACATTTTAATTAAAAGGAAAAATGTAAAATATTAGACTTCCAGACATAATTAAACCTAATGCACTGTTCCAGATCAGAAAGTCTAATTAAGTTTCAGTATCTCCTATCACTAATAATCACCCAGTCAGCAAATACCACTGACTAATTCCTCCCCCCCTCGCCTTTCTGCCCCCAAGGCATTGCTGCCCCAATACTTAATTGGAAATTAAACATTTTCTCGCTGTACAAGCTGGCCACACTTGTATTCCTATTTAAAGTTCACAATTAGAGATGCTTCTAATGTTGGAAAAGAAATAATCAGTGTTAGAGAAAAACATCTGCCTTAAAATGTCTAAAATTGACATTCTCTGGCCAACTTTTTGTGGCAAAGATCTCTGAAGTATGAGTTTCCAACCAGGACATTCACAGATTTCTTACTTGGGGAGAGGAAACGGAAGGTAAAGAGCTGAAGATGAAGATGCATGAGACAGACAGACAGGCTCATGCAGATAGGAAGATGAAGATTCCAACCCTCAAACGGATTGTAAAAATGAAATAATCCTTTTAGTGGTGGCCCATTAACAAAGCCTAGTAAAAATAATTATCCATATTTTACCAGTTTGCTGCCAGTCATTGAAGACTAGAACTCCTGGGGTTTATAGCCATCCCCTTGCCACGGGAATGGCAGCTTTCCTTCTTACTGTGAGTGTTACACTATGCATAAACTGAGTTGCAGATTTCTGCCTTATAGGACTGTCAATCTGATTTCAGTCACACTAAAGCAAGTAGCAATGAAATAAAAAAATAGTTGTATATTTAGTCTGTGGTGGTATGCTGACCTTAAAAAAGGAAGTATTTGTCTTCATCAATTCTAACCTAAAGGGGCATTTCTTCTTGACAGTTTAGTATTTAACTATTCATTTAATTTCACAGCATGTATTTTTCGAAAATCAATAAACCAAGTACACAGGGATATCCTTCTACCCAATCAGCTAAAAAGCAAGACTAACCCCCAGCATCGTACGACAGCAAAAGAAATGCTGTCCTGGTGGTGAAGGAACATTTTATGTTGCCAGCTGTGAGGCTCAGGAGAAAAAGTGCCCTTAATATACTCCTTTACTGGAGCTAGTGGAAAATAAATGCATTGAAACAGTTAATATGCTTCATTCTGTGGAAGAACCAACCTAAAGCACTTGCACTGCAACTCAGCTGGTTGTTCCATGAACCAATTATAACAGACACCCTCAGGACAGTCCAGAGGTCCTGCCCTTTCAGCAGAGGCTCCTGGGCAATGATGGCAGCAATTTGGAAGTCAGAAAGAAAGAATAGGGGAAAAAAGGGGGTGGGGGGGGGGGAGTGAGAAAGAGAAAATAATCAAAGGCAATCCAAAACAACTCCAAGGGCTAGAGTCCACTGTGTCATTAAAGCCAGAAAGGAAAATATGAGACAAGAAGGGAAACAAACAATTGCATTATGTTGCTTCCTTTGATTATCCTGTCTTCTGTTTCTTACCAGTCTGCTCACTGCAGCGATGGCTGCAGGCGGTGTTTCCATGCACTTACTAACTAGTGTTCTAAGACACCAACAATAATGCGTACAAAATATAGTCTCCATTTGCTCTGTGTACAGAAGCATTGAACAACTGGATAAACTGGGGCTCCCACAGGGAAGAGGAGACAATTTTGACCTGACCAATCCAATTGACGCGATGAGCACTGAGCAGAGTGTGGATGAGGTTTCCATACTTGTCTCGCAGATTTACTGAAGTTGCTGGATTTTCCCTCCCCCTACACATTTATTATGTCACTACTGATCACATTACACAAGAGCACGTAAGGGACGGAGTGGCTCTGCAGCACACCACAGGAGCGCAGAACCTGCACAACCTGGATTTCATCGCATGAAAAAGGCTGATGAAAGCAAAGACAGCACATCCACACTGCCCAAATTGAACAAGCCGTTTAGCATCACCATCCCCATTTAGCATCACCATCATCTGACCACCCCAGCCACAGGAAACATCACCAAAGATGTTGTTGGCTTCAGAAGATCCGTCCAAAGGCAGAAATTCCATACGATACATTATCAATACATCATATCCATACAGCACAGCAAACACCTCAGTCAAAAAAGGAAACATTAATAAATCATACTTTTTCTTTGTCCCCAAAACCAAGTAATTTGTCAGAATCACACACAACTCCATGTAACAAGACTGCAGTATTGGGCCTTATAGGGCTTCCTATCATCTGGGGATTTGTTCTTATACCTATAGGCAAAGTGGAAGCTATTCAAGTCATACAAGTCACAGAAGCTGCTCCACATCTTCAAAACTGATCACAATATGTATTTAATCACATAACAAAACCAGTTTCATGTCAAAACAAACAGAGTCAGCTCTCTTTTTGATGTGTGGGTTATATAGTTCTCATTTCTTCTAAAGCAATTGACCAGCTCAACAAATTATCACTGTTTTGCACTGAAATGTACTTGAATTTCCAACATTTCATTTAACAATACAAATTGTGGCTTCTATCATACATTTTTGGAGTGGCAGACTTGCAATGAAACTGTATTTTGGCAACGCAGCAGCCACAACTCAAACACACTGAGAACAACACCATTGTGTGGCAAACCCTTCTCTCGGCACTGTTTAAGTGCACAGGTACACGCTGCCATTAATAAATACCATCTGCAACTGCTGAGGGTCAAATTTGAACCTTCCACATCTCTGCACTGATTCGGGGCTCACAAACCAACAATCACATTCAGTTTTACATTGGTTCAAATTTAAAAGAACTATACGTTTTCACATTATTTTATACCCAGTACTCGCTTCCCTAAATCCTTGAAATGACACAATAAAAGGAAAAGAGATTTCATGTCACCCAGTTGACATCACAGTGAAATGCAAATAACCCTACTAGAAGAAGATATTTTTAATATGATCTATCACCAATATAATTATCATACATTCATGAGAAAGTCTCACCTGACTTACTGGAAGACTTTTCAAATTATTAGTTTAATGAGAAATACCTAACATGACTGAATAAGGTCGATTACCTAACCAGGTACTTTCATGAAAAGGAGGGTAGGCTGGGTTCAACAATAACTCTGGTAATTATATTAGCATCTTAATTACATAAAAATAATAGTGGAAACATGATGGAAAATACTAAATTGACTTCAGATTACTACATACAAAGAAGAAAAAAAGAAAACCGGCCTGGCACAATTCTCCAGATGCCTGAGGGAGCCCTGAGCAAGCAGCAAGACACATGCATGGAGCAGCGAAGCAGCCGCTGCAGTTGGCTCCGCAGGCACAGCTCATACAGCTCAGCACTGCTCACCACGTGCGGGGCTCAGCAAACCCCTGGCTTTTGGCACTTGGTGCCCTCTGTGTGCTTGGGCCATCATGACACCATCACAGCTGCCCATGGTCTCCGGCCACACTCCACTGGCGCAGTGTGGACTTAGTCTCAGGCCTCTCCCTTTGCAAGTGCAAGTGGGATTCTAATCTCATCGCAGGAAAGTTTCTACTTCCTTCCTTTCTAGTCAGATCACTTCCTTTCCTGACATTTCCACATCTACAGCCATTTATCACCTACAAAGGCCGTGCTAAAGCCTCTGAACGTGTGTTCCACAGTCCTCGGGAACAAATGTCACCAGCCACATAAACGTGAGGAACTGCCTGTGTAAGCGCCAGCTTCACATCCTCCATCTACTGCACATTCTATAAACCAGCCTGTTACCAGCTGCAGGGTCAAAAAAATTTCCCTTCAATTAGAAGTCTTTTCATCCTTGTACAGCAGAGTCAGTCTGTGGGTGAGAGAAGAGCTTAAGTGGCTCAGCTAAGTGGAGATAAATGTTGCCTGTGCAGTACGCTGAAGTCACCAATATGAGACACATGAATACAACCTATGACACTTCAGAGCCATCAGTCCTGGGGAGCATTTCAGCACTGCAGCACGCTACAAACAAAGTGCTCAGTGTCAGAAGAACACAGGTATTCTTTAAGCAGCACAAACAAATTCTTAGTGAAAATGCTTTTTCTCACAATACCTGAAGAATTTCATGATAAGTAACAGCTTAAGCTCTCACAGCAGTTTGAAATATCATCTGTCAAATGCAATTTTCAAGGCAAGAAGAGACTGTCTGTCCTCTTATATATCACCTCATTAGCATGTGCCTAGCATGCCTACCTAGAACAGATGGGAGCCTGACTGGACCTGTTTGGTATGACCTAGGAGACAGTTTACACGGTTTAGCAGAGCCGCAGTGTCAGAAAGAACATTCAGGTTTAAATAAAAATTAAATAACTATATTTAGATGCAAATACAGAGTGCCAGGTTTGCTAACATTAAGCTCGGTCGTGTTCTACAGCACAGTTTATTTGCGCTGAAGGCCAGCGTATTTCTCACTGACTGCTAGAACAGAGCAATAGAAGAGATTTTTGAAGCCTCCACAAAAATCACAGTTCAGAGCTTCCAAACACATCATAAAAGCACCTGAAATTACATTTCAAGATGTATATCATGCTTCTGTTTAATGTGCAATCTTCAGTTTTAAGCACTCAGCACAAAGAAAGTGCTTACAAATTTCTGGTGTCTACCTTGATCAGTGACAGTTAATTACATTTGGTTTTATGCATCTGATTTTATGTGGTAGGTATAATTTACTGTATGACTGGGTGTAACTCTCCCAGTAGACATACAGACCAACAGGAACAGTAATATAAGCAACACCGAAAGGGAAAACACACAGGGAAAGATGAAAAAAAAAAAAAAAATCACTCATGTTCTCAAATCCCATTTAGGTTACAATATCTAAAATGCCATTCAGCACTCTTCCTCGACTCTTCTCTCCAGCCTACTCACTGAGCCCCATTAGAGATCACAGAATAGCTCAAGTTGGAAGGGATGCACAAGGACCATTGAGTCCAACTCCCTGCCCCTTGAAGGACCAGCTAAAGCTAAACCATGTGACAAAGAGCATCTTCCAGGTGGTCCTTAAACTCTGAACAGACACCTGTGTTTTGCACAGAAATCTTGAGACACTACACAAGCTTTTGGCACCAAACAAGGTGCTGTCAGAGCTGGTATAAGTGGAAAACAAGCTGCCTCGGTCCATGTGGGAATTCCAACCCCACTGTCCTCATGCCCAAGTGCCCTGAGAAGCTGCCAGAGAGTCCCACAGAAAGCACTGACTTTGAAAGAGCTTTGGGCCTGAAGCCACACAGCTCTGTGGGAATCAAGGCAAGGGGTACATGTCACCATCAATGCCCTGCACAACTGTTTGCTGCTGAAGCAACTGTCCAGGGTGCACTGTGACAAAGGAAGCAAGAGAGGTTTCCCCATCTTTATCTCTCCCATCCCACAACTGAACACGTGGGAAACACAGGAGCAGAAAAGCAAGAGTAAGGATGCATAACTCCCCACATTAGCGGCTACAGCAAGCAGCCATGAGATCAAAAGTCTATTGCCTGTCTTCTACTCCAGCTGAAAGCAGGTGGTTTTTTGTTTCTTTTTCTTTCACCTGATGAACATTTCATGCAATGGGTACAAGTACTCAGCGGATCAAACCTTAACATCTGAGCTATTTCTGAATTCCAGTGCTTTTACAGCAGCAAAAGAATAAATAAATAATGGAGCACTCAAAATCACTTGGCAATAACCATTAGCAACCACTTAGAGATTCCCACTCATCTTTATTTTGTCTCCAACTACTTCTTTGTGATGTCACTGAAAATTAGTTCCTAAATCTTCTCCTAAGCCCACTCTATTTGCCAACGAGTCAGAGATAAGCGAGAGGTGGGTTTGGCTATTCAGTTATCCTTTCCTCAGAGGCAATGAATCCAACCTCCCTTTGATACCCACAGCAGAAGATGAACGCTCACTGTCTGTGTTTATTCCAACCCGTGTGGTACAAACACAGCAAAGCCCATTTAGTATGGAAATAAAAACCGAGTGCCTAATTATGTGAGCTGTCTCATTGGAGCCAACCACTGGCTTTTAGTTAGACACACACCTTGCTCAGTCAGGTCTAAAATTACCACATTAAGAATTTCCTCACTTGCCTCTCTCCGAAGGCTGTGGGAATACTGTGCTGTGCAGGCAGGACTGATTTGATTACCTCAATCTTTTATTGGGAAATAACGTATGTCATGGCAATGTCAGACAACTATTGTTTCCTTTGTTCTGTTCAGAGGGAGGAAATAATAGGTGTCAGGAAATCAGCCCAACCATGTGTCTCAGTAATAAAAGTGGCATATTAATGAGCATCCGTAAACCATTATAATTAATGCAGGGGAATGGATATTGCCTACTTAAACTCTGCAAGTGTTCTAGTAGCTCCACACCAAACTGCCATTTTATTCCAACCCAGGGCTTTCCACTCACAGCAGCTCCTTCACAAAGCCATCAGACACTGTGAAATCATATGCTCGAGGGAACGGGTGAATACATTTTAATAGTACAAGTGACAGTGGAGAACAGCTATCCAGTCTGTTCATCAGTGGCAGCAAATGCATCCCATAATCTACGGGAGGCATACACTTATACCCTTGAGGCTACAACATAATTAACAGGCTACAGAGGAAGATGGATAAAATGGACGTGCAAAGATATGGACGTGTAGTGCTTTTATTTTTTTAAACAACCAAGGTACATTTGTGAATTTTACATCCTCTTAGAATTTCAAGCCCTGCTTGATATGCCTGTGTAGCATGTACCCTTCAAATAAATAGGCTGTTTTGAAGTTTAGCTTCAAAAATCCAACCTGACAATTCCCATCTTTAGGCATGCAGACAGAAAAGAAAAAAAAAGGAAAAAAGAGAAAACTGCAAACACCATCAAGGTGACACACTGAGATGTCTGAGTATTTATCAGCAGAACAGCAACATAGGGCACGCAGCTCTGGCCCTTCAGGAATACCTAAATTTCAACTCTTAGATTTTTATGACACACAAATTGTTCATTTTCACTCTTGGGTGACTGAATTTTAAACCACGTTGAAAAGTGGGACCCCTTCAATTCCCACCTCTACTTGGTTTCCTTTAACTTCTCATTCCCTCAGCATTTAATGTGTTCTAAGCTATTTTAATTCACATTCTTCTTGTGGTTCATGTACTGAATTCCCCTCATAATTCATTTTGATGATACAATCTTCAAAGCACCATTTGGAGTTTTTAGTAGGTTCTGGAACAGTCTCTTTTTCACAGCAACATTTCTTTCAGGTGCTATTCACAGGATACTGTTCCAGCTTGCCATTAGTCTTGTACTTAGCATATGCTCGCTTCAGCATAGCCACATTTATTATCTTTATCGTTGAACACTTTAGATAAGAACTGTAGACACACACAGGGGTGCCTCAACTTGTCAGCATGTTGCAAAGGCTGAAGCACCAGCACCACTGGGAAACAGTTGAACTGGAGAATCTTTCCAGAGAAAAATATGCAAATTGTCCCATCAAACATCCTGCATGGCTTCCAGATTTGCCCCTCCCAGTGCTCAAAAAAATAAATGGGGCCTCCAAAATTAGTAAGCCAACCCACATAACTCATGCATACAAAGTAAGCAATACCTACATGCAGAGCAATCTACATTTTCCTTGCTATAAAATATCATTTTCAGTAATATGGACAAGTAAACTATTCATAATTACATTTTTCCTATGCTGGGTATCTACCAGAAGCTGCATTGTGGAAAAAACCTATTTCTCAAAATAAGTAATCATTGATTTGTTTTGGTTTTCCTTTTTTATTCTCCCCTGTCCTTAGGTCCCCACTTTAACACAGATTTTGAGACTGTGCCTTTTGCCATGTCTCTGAATCAGCTCAGTTTGTAAATGTTTAATGTCACCCTCTTAACATTCTCCCACCATTCATCACATTTCACAATGGTGCACGAGCCAGTCGAAGGCAGGAGAAGACAAGGCCACAGAAGAAAGATGCAGCTGGGGAGCAGAGGGGACAAGACGACAATGAGGACTAGGGAGCTGCAGAGAAGAAAGGCAATTGTAACATGCCTACAAGCCTGGAACTGAACCCTTTATCCCACATCCTCCTCCAATGGCAAGACCACAACGAGCAACATCATGCTCTTCAAGTCATGGAAAAACAGAGAACAGAGCGAGTTACAGACCCTTCCTGAAAACCTGGGCAAATGCTTGAACCACTAAATTGCCACATTACACTGACACCAGAGAGCTAATGTCAAGGCAGCTAAGGTACATTTCCACCCCATTGCAATCATTTGATAAGAACAAGATAGATTGTTTTCTGAAGGACCTGCTAACATCTTAAATTCAGTACAGACATTGGGACAGTAGTTAATAATAAAAGGGTCACAGAAAGAATGGCAAAAATAATAAACATGAACACCTACTTCCAGGACTTCATCTCCTTTGCTGATTGATGGGTCTTTACTGTGCCCTGAATGAGGCAGAGGGACCAAGAGAGACCCACAACACCTGAGTTTTTTATCAGTAAGGACAGTATTTCAGCAGTGGGTGCAAGCGACTTAAGATTGAATAGGTGACCTAAATTTTAAACATCCCAAAATGCTCCATTTTGGAGTCTTAGTGTTTCTTTTGGTTTGATTCCTTAGGTATTTTTAAAATACCTCTGATAGTTTCTGTGGAGAAATCGCAGCACAACGGTTTAGGAACAGAGCTGTCAGTCTGGGAACAGCCTGAATCCTAGATCAGGTACTGACTGAGTGTGTCACATTTGACAAATCACTTAATGTTTTTACCTTGCTTTACCATAGTGTGAGAAATTCATAGGAACAGGAGGCTGAGAGAAGGTTTCTGGCTGGATTCTATTCTACTGCTACAGTAAAGAACAGCACCACAAACCCCCTTTGAAAATTCAGTGACCCTTTCTATAAATGAAAACACCCATAAGTGAATGGCTAATATCATCCTTATGCAGAAGGGATTGCTCTAATAATCATCTCAGACAGAAGAACATAAATATAAATCAACTAGGTCATTCCAGAGGGCCTACTAGCCCAACATCCTCTGCGTGACTACAGCCCATAATGAATGCCAAGGGAAAGACCAGGGCAAGGATCTGGTGACATTTCTTAACGATCCCCCATGACCTTCCTTAAACCAGATATTGTGCACCCACCCGTTGGGATTTTCTTCTGCCACAGCAGCTTTTTCAATGTGCCTGGTCTCCTCACCAGCCTGGCACCAAAGGTTCTCCAGATTAATCACGTGCTGTGTGAAAAAGCACTTCTTTCCACAGCAGGGTGACAGTGCAACTGTACCACTGCTGACACAACCAGTAACTACAATGTTCTTCTTTCACATTTGGGCAAGATACTGATACCCAGATTTCAGTATTGTTTGGTTATGTTCTACAGAGAACAGAAAGACTTTCATGGGTTTGGCATCCTCTTGCTTTCTGACATGTCTGTTCCATACATATTAAACCTGAAATGGTTGCACACTCTAAGTGATTTCACCAGAGAGCACACGCTCTGTGCTGCTATTGCTCTTGTGCTCCTATTGTGGCACAGAGGTGAGCCCACACTGCAACAGGCTCTGGACAGTGATAGAATCATTCCATGATTCTATATATTTCAAGATGCTCTTACTGAATGGATTGTTCTCACCTGCCATAAGAAAAATAAGTACTTGATCCAAATAATTGCATGGCAAGCTCCCAGAGCCAGCCAGGAGGGTCACAGATCTATGTAGACTTGGTTTCACACATCATACAGATCAGAAGCTGAAAGCAAACCAAAGGACTGACCCACGATGTCTATTGCTCTACTGCCAAAATAACCCAGCAGAGCACAGCTTCTCTGAATGAAGCGTATTTTTTGGGACTTGATAATTTCTGTTCAGATTTTAGCTTTTAATACCACTGTAGGAAATAAAAAAGTACTATTTTGGGTAATATGAATGAACCATTCTAGTCGCACTGAAAAGCTTCGTCTTTACTTCAGGAGACTCTGGATTTGGCTCCTGAAGGGTTTCTGTGACAGAGACCCGGGAGGTGATACACCCACTGACAACAGGAGTTACTGATTGAGACTGTCTCAGAGTGTAGCAAATAAATACAATGTATGGTGCAGACATTAAATATAAGCTAAAAACGTCACATTTTGGTTTTACTAACTACTTTTTAAAAAGAGAAAACAATGAATATTAAACTAGTCTCATATTCTCATACAACCCAGTTTCACTGCTTTGGAGATCATGAGGAACATACCTGTGAAGTTGTCCTCAACTTTGTAATTCTTTTGTACAGGTCATAAAGTACCTTGATCCTACAGCAAACTGCTGATTCTGAACAAACCAAGGTGAATCAAAGCAACAGGAGACAATAAGCAACTGAGTCAACAAGAGAATCTCCAGTTCAGAATCAGAACCTAGGAACCCTCATAATCATTTTGGAATGGGTCTGGTGAGCCCTTTGGACCTACTCAGATAAGCACAAAAACCTGTCAGAGCAAGTTCTAAACCATTTCCCTTGCAGGTAACTACAGCATTCCCTTCCTTTCATACAGGCAGAGCAATTGCTCTGGACTGGACCGTTTCCTCAGCAAGCACAGATCAGTGCTGCACCCTTTTCAAATGGGCTGTAAATCCAGAGCAGCGAGACAGTCTGTGACGGCAAAGAGATCAAGGTCTGGATCCTGACAAGTTAAATTAATCATGGTTTTTAAATGATCTATTTCCATAACCGATGTGCATTCTAAATCATCTTGAACAATCTCACACATAGAACAGCATCCAATCAGCAGGAAATATTGAGCTTTTGGAGAGGCTATAAAACCAGACTGGAGAGCGGTGGGTATGTAGAGCTCAGCTCTTCATACAAAAATAATTAGGCCTGAATTTCGACATCTCACACAGCTAAATCGAGGTGATGACGTTTTAAGGGCAAGAAAAAATGATCATAAATCACTTTAATGTCATCAAAACACTTTTAAATCGTTACAGTCCAAAACCAAATCAGGAACAACATTAGAACTAAAGAAGCTTAAAAAGTGCATGACAACTTACAAAGAGAGCTTATATAACTCAAAACCCTACACACAACCATAGCAATTATTATTAATGTACCACACTTCAGAACTATCTAGTCACAAAACTACAAAAAAATCTTATATAAAAAGGTCGAATTTTCATTTTTAAGAAAACAGTGGATTTAAGACTATAGAAAATTTATTGGCTTCAATGAGACTGCCTTGATTCTGAGTCCAAGTATGTCAGTTTTAGAATGAAAAATCTGTAAGAATTCATGGCACTGTTGTATATATCAATTTTAAACTATTACATCAGCTACATCTAGCATGTTTCACACAAAAAATAGGACTAATCCGTGTCTTACACTTTCCATGGCGTCTTCAACACGTGCCATGACACCAGAATGCAAGTAAATGTACTTAACCTGCTCCTGCATGATTTATTCACTATCTATTAGGTTCAAAAAAAATACGCAAAGCTCCAGTGAGAATGAAGAGGAGGATCTCAGTACAAATCAAAATATCTATATTCCTGAATAAGACTTGTGACTATTACACCAAAGCAGCAATTAAAGCCATGATACGGCCTGTCAACCATTCAAAGCCTTACACAGCTACAAAAATCAGGGGCTATGGGGAAAGACTTGTTTGTTCTTTTCTACCTCAGTTTTGGCCTACATGTTGTTCCTAACACACCCCAATGCTCCATAAAGGCTTTCAACTCCACCCCCAACAGACACACTCACATGCCAAAAACATATACCTCAGTGGCAGTTAGTCACCTTCAGTGACCTAATAGGCTTTAAGTCACATATGCTGATATCTTGGTATGTCTCACAGTGCTGGCATTTAAAGCTAATGCTGATATCAATGTAAAATGGACACAAAAAAGCAGACAACCCACCACAGAAATAACCAAAGAGAATGATTTTTTTTTTTTCCTCATTTCTCTCTTATTAAAAGTTCTCTTGAGGGTTTTTTTCATAGCCAGTGAAATGTCATAACAGAAGAAAATGTCTTTGTCTTTAGTCATCTATTTACTATACCATCACTATCCTGCCTCCACATTGGAAGATACATGACTTCTTTCATGGACATATCCTTCACGTTATGAAATATATTTCAGACCAAGAATTACTTTTAAAAATACCTGCTCTGAAACAAAGAAAACGGCAATGAAAGAAAGCTCTCAGGCTGCCATTTCTTAGAGCATCCAACTAGAATGTCTGGTTAAACCAGTGCAAAACAAGACAACTTTCGGACATACATAAGATTCTCAGGCCTGTGAAGTGCTGTGGTCATCAGTATACATTCAGTGTTATGAATACTCCATATGATTATTCCCATCATCTTCTAAAAGATAAAAGTATCTGTTCAAAAACTGGCCACTTGTTCATAGAGGGTTCCAAATAAGTTATTAATGAAAAGTGACTAGCAAGTTCATCAATAACAACCACACTTTCAAACACACCTTCCAAGGCAAATATATATGAAGAATCACACTGCAATTAAGAAACTAATCTGGACTTCAAGATTACACCACAACTGAGCCACTTAAAAATAATGGCTTTCATCTTTAGGACTCCACCGTACACTAAGTTGTAATCCCTTAAGTGTCTCCTGTGAAATGCTGCAGACTATCACTGGGAGGAAAAAAGAAAAATCATATTCTATACCCTGGCAGAAACAAACCATTCTGCAGCCTGAATACTAATTAGAATAAACACTGTTTTGATTTTGATTTCACAATACCTGGCGTTTCTCTGCCCAGGCATCAGTCACACTGCACACATTTGCTTTAACGTTTATGACTAAATCCACCTCATTTAATCATTCTAATAAATCTACACCTCAGTAGAAACTACTAAATGAGATATTAATAGCACACTAAATATACCTGTTAGACAGGCTATACAAGGAAAATATGGAAGTACTATGAATAATATTTGGACTTGTTTAAGTACCAGACTTCTGTTCATTCCACACTACAAAGATAGGTGAAAAAATGATCAGCAAACACATCTTGACCATGTTTCAGAACTGCCCCTGTTACCAACTGAGTATATTCAAGGCCACTTCTATTTTTCTGATAACATATATAAGGACTTCTACAGGCAGAATTTATACTTCAAACATTTGGAACAAAACACTGGGAGCTACGGAAAGGCTTGTACACTATAGGTCTCCCTGTACAAAACATCACAACTGACTGCAACAGAACTGTGATGGTGATTTGCACATTGCTTGTGCTGAAAAGTCAGATCTATAGCCACTACCAAATCTGGAAGGTGGGGATTTCTTTGTTTGCTTTAAGGTATTTAATCCCAAACGCCATCCATTATTTATGAAACTTGCTGATGTTCCAATATACCATGGCTCCTTCTGTTGACTCCTGTCAGTGGTACGAGGCACAAGCTCTGTAGTGAACTTCTGCTCAACTGCAGGAATGTGCATCCCACTGCAAATACCATCTCACCAAGGGAAAGTAGATGGTGGAGCAGGAGGTTCTTGGTGTTTTAACAATCTTCAACATGTCGCTTCCCCCAGCGTGTGGTGCAAGGCTGCCAAGTGGAACTGGAACTAGAACTTACCATGGCAAAAAAGCAGAGAAAGGCGTTTTCCCCATATCCAATACCCAGCCTGACAGATTTGAGCTTTGCCAAGATTTCACACAGAAAGACTGCAACAGTGCACAGACCAAAAGCCTCTATAGTCTGAATACAGTATTTACCTCTGTATTCAGTATCCTGGTTCTTCGGCTGGAGTCATGACAGTGAGTTTCACTCATTTTGTACATGACAGAGTTTTATTCTCACCCACACACAGCCCTTTCTAAAGGTGTCAGGTTATCCACAAACCTGGCTGTCCCAGTTTCAGACTTCTTCCATCTAACCATTGTCACTAAACACTGATTTCCTACCAGGTCCCTTCTGACAGACACCCTGTAAAGTGCCCTGTGTACCAGGTGTTTCTTTGCCCACAGCACCTTTTCTTTTAACTAGTACATTCAGCTGCTAACCCAATTTTTATCACCTTTTCACACTAAGTTAATTGCCTTTGCTACACTACCAAATCCTGTCCCAAGGTTTAGTGAAATTGCTCCCCTTATCCTTATTCCACCCTCATCTGAGTGGTATCATTCATTTACTCAAGGAAACGGGCATGGCATGGGTCTTCCATTACCCTCCTACAACTTCTGTTTCCTGAAACACTCATAACTCCTTGGAGTTTTGTCAAAGTCTCCTTCATAGAAAAGAGCAACTTTTAAAATCTGTAGATCCAAAATCTCCCTCTATTCAACTAGTTTTACCTCTATCCTTTACTTCCAATGATGTTATTTCTTCCAGCAAAGACTTCCCTATTTCACTTTTAATTCCCTGAAGAAACCCTAAGATAGAATCTATCTGATTCTGGGTCCAGTACTTGGTCACATTGTGATGGCCCAGCATTGTCCTATCTTGTCACTTCAGCTAACCTCAGCCTCATTCTGTTCCCATCTGTTGCCAAAATGTCAGTGCCTTTCTGGCCACATTAAAGCCCACTTCTCACAGGGATACTGAAGGCATCCCTAGGAAATAAAATCCATTTGACTCTATTCTATGGTCTCACCCCCCATATAGTTGTAACTGTGTTTTCATAAAGATTTTCTTGTGTTGACCTCCACTTGTTTTCCCAGGTTTATGTCACTTCAACTGTGGCAGTATCTATTTTAACACAGAAGTGCATTTGGTCTCAGTCTGCACCCTTCTCCCTCACCTTCCTTCCACATCTAGTTTGACACAATCCAGTCCTTAATTACATAGCCCAGCCTACCACACTTACACTAAAGCAATTCCTTATGCATTAGATTTATTTTTCTACTCAGGAAGTTTGACAGCCTGATGATTATTTGCTTTCCCCTTCAACATTTGTTTTTTTGTCTTTATTTCTATATCCCCAGCAATCACAATATTCATACCCAGATTATCTCTGTCCTTTTCATTGCTCTCTACTTTTCACAAAAAAATGCAAACATCACCAGTTCCTGCCAGAGTCATTTCATTATATTTACCAGTACTTCACAATGCAATTTAATTCAACTACACATACATTTTCTTTTCTAAAATACAAATAACAGTATTCTGGTTTGGTGGGTTTTTTTATAAAGACTATCACAGTATTATCCAGTAAAGTCAGAGAGGAACATTAGGGTTTTTATAACATTTCTGAAATAGATCGTAGCATCAGGCACAAAGCAAGTCCTTTGCTCGTATCATAAAAGTTATAAGTTTTCTATTTACAGGTTTATTGGACAATATTAATAAGATTTATTGAACTATAGAAAGAGACTGTTTCAGTATTAGTTGGGAGAACAATTTTCTGTATACCTGTAACATGTAAACGTTTATAAAGCACTTAGACATGACTGAAGATGAATGTTTATCATATCTTGAGTTATGGTATTTTACACTAAATTTATCACCTTGGCCAATATCTATTTTTTCCAGTTTATATCAACCTTAAGATAAAGCCTCAGAATTATTAGAAAACATCCTAAGTAGATGTCCTGACACTTTCACACCTCTTTCCTTGTGCCAACCTTCACACTCGTGCAAGGAAACCTCTGTGAACAGTAACTGATAACATATCACCATTAACCTTTCCAAAGAAAACAAGAGGCAAAAGTGGTGTTTCTGGTCCTACCAGGAACAAAATGGGAGCATGTCTTAAATTAGCAGCCTAAACTTACAGAGACCTCAAGCGGCCACAGAACCACTCACGTCACCACTTTACATTTGAGTGTTTGGCTATTTACTGACATACACCCCGTTCTAATACAGCTGGCTGGCAGCAGCACCTATTCCATGCAGTGCCAGATTATTCTTAGCCCTAAAGACTTCAACAAGCATTAGACTGCAAACCCCTTTCTGCAATCTCTTGTCTTCAGTTTATTCCTCCCAGTCAGACTTTAAGAACATCATTCATTTCCTCTATTCCCACATACACCTACCTGAAAAAGACAACTATGGCTGCACCCACGTGTGCAGCTCAAAGCACAAACACACACATGCAACACGTATTTTATCCACAGTTCAGATTGCAACAGATCTGAAAGGGTAAAAGCATCACTAACTTTTCTCCAGTGCAACTTCATGACTCCAACATTACCAGATTAATAAATATGCAGTGGGAGTTTTGCTTTGAGGTTTTGGCACATTAAACCAAATATCCAAGTGTGCAAATGAAGAAAACCAATATGAAAACACGTTTGGTTATGAAATAATCAGAACGTCCCTCTTTCAAAGAAAAATGATTAAGGGTTTGGTTTGTTGTGTTATTCCTGGGAAGGGGGAGAGGGGGAAGATATTTAAAAACAACCACAAAAACCAACCAAACGAAAAAACACAAAACAAACAATCAGTCAAAAGGACAGGCTGCTCCCTCAAAACTCCCCTGAAACTATAGTTGCCTATGCTTCAGTTTACATTCTCTCTAAGCAAAAACTGGAAACATACCATAATGAATTCTCTCCGGCACCACTACTTGATCTTCAACAGAGACAGGTCAAAGATAACTTGCCTACCATTTTCATAACATTTTTGATTTCTTCTTGAATCTTTACAAACCATTTGACATTTTGCAGTACAGTAATGCTCTTGTGTGGATGGAGAGTACCCAAAGAAAGTCACAGCAAAAAGCAGTCAGGTGGCATATGCTAATTCAGCGGCTGACAGGCTAATCTTGGTCAATAACTTCAGCCATCAATCTTCCTCCTCCTTTCAAGAAACTGCTTGGACAATTTGCAACGTTCTGGAAAGTTCATATCCAACCTTTTGTGCCCCCCAAACTAAGTACAAAATATTTTACCTTGGACATTCCCCAATTTCAACAGTTGCCATTTCAAAAAAAAAAAAGTTTGTTTGCCATTTCTGACTTTCTAAACAGACTTGCAGTAAGTATGCAGTGCCAGACAAGGCAAAAAAAAGCTTTTTATGAGACAAATACAATTCATAGACACATGAGTTACAACTCTATAGTACTTCATGACACAGCCCTCACTAAGCCAATTAGTTAATACATTCCCTCCTCTCTGTTTTTATACAACATATTTGCTTTTCTTTCTCTACAGAAAGAGAACCCAAAACCCACCCTAAATAAATGATCTACCACTCCACAGAAAGCATGGCTGACTATCACTGTTTCTTGTTTAGACAAGAGAGAAATCTTCAAAATACACATTTTAAGGTAAAGATTGAAAAAAAATCCCCATTCTGATGCAAGTAGTCAAATAACAACCATAGGAAGTTAGAATAAAAGACAATTACCCTAATTTAAAAAGCATCTGATTAAATTTTAAAAGCCAAAGATCACAGCACATACCATCCATGGCTTGTAAAACTATGAACATCACTTAAAAGTTGAATGACACCAGCTCAACTGACGGTGTTGGGGGACGATAAATGTTTCCTTCTTGCCAAGAACTTATGCTTAAATCGATTCCCGTCATCTCCATGCTCACTACATTGTCTACATGATAAATCTTACACTGAACCACTGACAGAACCCAGCCATCACAAGTTACCAGCGTGTAGGTGACGGTCATGAAACATTAATAGTCTGCCACTTCTGCAGTGTGGCTGGAGCCAGAGCCTCACCTCGGCAGATGGTCCCATTCCCCACGTATCCGGGTTTGCAGGTGCAGCTGTGTCCCCTGACAGTGTTGGTACAGATGGCATTCTCATCACAGTTGTGCTGCCCGCTGCCACACTCATCGTGCTCTACAAGGGGGAGGGAAGGAAAAGAAAAGAAATTACAAGAGAGACAGTGAGCTTTTCAGAGTGATGATGAGGCATCTGAAGACCAAGTGGAATAACGAGGCTGCCACAGCGGCTGAACGCTGGGAGTTTGGTGGGGTAGTCAGCTCTAGGTCTGCTTCAATTGCAAGACTCAACAATGTGTGTGTGGTGACAGCAGATTATTTAGATACAAAAGCAGGAAAAAAAGAATTGGTGAAAGCAAAGTACAGCTATGACAACAGGAAAATCCCTGCTGTGAAGAGTAACCTTTACATTGCTGTCCATCACCACCAGTAACAAGTGTAAGTACAAGGTAAGTGAACACAAGAGAGGGACCCTAACAGCACGCCCTTTAAATACACAGTTCAGTTGTCACAGCCACTTGCTCTAATGCATGCTGAGCTGACTCTTTCTCTAATAGAGTGTAATAACATTTTGCATGTTTAGAGTACCATTCACACCCTCGAACCCCAAAGAGACTTCCAGACAAATGGGCCATATTTTGCTTTCATCCTGCAACTCTAACTGCTGCCACTGAACCTAATTTGCTGCAGCTCCTGCACTTAACTCTCCTGCTACGCTTTGTTCTAGTGAAGCATCAGTTAGAGGTGGCAAGCTACCTGACCCTGAAGTTTCTCACTTCTTCATGCAATTAGTAGCAGCTTCCCTCACACAGGAGGATTGCAAAGACAAAACCTGAATATTTTACACCCTTCCACTGGTGGATTTACAGTTTTGTTCAGTGGAATCAAGAGGATGCCATGAATTTTCTTTAAACCATATAAAGGGCAACAGACAAAAAAAAAATATCAGAATCTGGAACCCTTCTCAGTATGCAACTGCAATCATCAGGCTAGTATCCATACACTCAGAGGTAAAAGGTATCCCCCTTTCTGGAACCAGGGATTTGCTAGAGATACCAGTGAATAAGGGGTGTTCAAAGGACCACAGACTAAATTTAGCCTTCTACAGACCGCAGAAAGAGGTCTCTAAAGCATGAGCAAAAGACTCACTTTTACAGACTCTGAATTAATGCCTTTAGAAAATCCTCTCCACTGAGAGCAACAGGATCCCAGGTGTCACTAAGTTAACTTCTGCAATGCTCTCACTTTACTGTAGTTTAGAATGATAGCCAATTTCAAGTTACATGTAGGTTGAATGCTGGAGCCCTCTAAACCAAATACTTTTGAAACACCATTGATAACTATGTGCAGAACATAGATCTGACATGTTTTCTATTTTTCAAATACATCTCACAGCAAAATGATATGGATGGTAACCATTTTCTTCTAAAGAATAACCCTTTGCTTTTAGCAGGAAACTCTCATACAAACACAGACCCAAACGTGCCTGGCTGCAGCTGATAAATGCAGGCTTGCATTTACACTTGTTAGTTCATGTCAGTCCCTGGCTCTGCTTAGTAATTCACTGCAGCTCCTTCCCAATTTTCAGACACCTTACATACTCTGAATGCAAGACTTCTCCAAGGGCTGCCTGCTCACTCCTTCAGCCTTTAAGAAACTGTACTGCAGCCTTATTCCTGCCACTCTGGGCTCCTGGTATGGAGGCTGCTGGGTCAGACACAAAAAGCACAGAGGTGCCCTCGCCAAGGAAGTGCTCAGCAGGCAGCTGAAAGTGAATGTTGATTTCTTTTTAAAAAGACACATCGTCTCCATCATCTCTTACTCCTCTTACTTTTACTAGCTCTTGCCATTTCTGATAGGGTCACGTACACACAAGCACACTCCTACTCAAAGAATTGCCAAAATTACTTAATTACTTTCTCAGCACTTCAAGTACAAGCAAAAGATTTCCCTGTGGCAATGTGTTTTGCCAAAACACACATGATATTATACTCTGTTATGTTGTTCTAGGGCTTTGACAATGTAAATTACTATATTTACCACTCCTGCAGATGTGCCTATGCTGACAATGGTGCAAGATTTAACGCTGACAAAGCTGCATTCCCACAGTCAAAACAGAGGTCATTTTTCTCTAAGGACATATCATTTGAAGAGTTAGCAACAAATCTGATCATGGGGACCTGCCATCCATGAGACACTCTGATGCTGCTGGCACAAGGAGGACTGAGGAAATCTCATCTGCATGAGGAATCCCAAGATTCCTTAGCAGCAGTGTGGCTGCAATGATAGGAACTTTAAATTAAATTTTCCCTGGTGTAGAGATGTCTATAGATGATGTCCCTACAAGCCTAATAAGAATGAGAAAGTATTGATTTCCTGTCAAGCTACAAAAATCTTTTATTCCAGATGGAAGAATCCTTAAAATTCTGTCAGTAGTGAGTTATCTTGGGTTTCCTTCTCCCTCTCTTCATCCTCTGGGAGCTTGGTGTTCACACTGGGAAACGAGCACGGAAGGTGGGCTCCTATTTTGTTTAAACTCAAAGGAGATTATGACTAATTTGCAAAGAATATTGCTTTCTTACACACATCATTTTCCAAAATCTGCCATTCGAGCACAACAGACAGAACCTGCTTCTGCTTCAGTGTTAAGTCAGTCCCAGACTATCTGACTAGATAGCAATCAAGCACTGGAAGAGAATGGCACTGAGAAACAAGTGAAAGGAGTCAAAACACTATCATTCCAAAGCACCAGAGAGGTGAGAGCTGCGACAAAAATCTCAGTCATCTCTTATATCTCAACAATTTCCCTTTCAGCTGAAAATTAGAGGGAGAAGAAAGAGGATTCTGAAAAAGTTTTAGTTTTTTTTTTTCTTCTTTGACACACACACACACATGTACATAGATATAAATAAATACACTGTCATGCTCAGGAATTAAACTCTCATCATTAAGTTTGATTGAAGTCATCTATCTCTCTCTGACTTCTATTTGTTACCTAGCATACACAAAAGAAGCTTATGATCAAAGACATTATGATCAAACACGTGATCTGCGGTGCATCAAAGTGAGCGTGGCCAGCAGGTCACAGGAGGTGATCCTCCCCCTCTGCTCTGCCCTGGTCAGGCCCCACCTGGAGTATTGTGTCCAGTTCTGGGCTCCCTGGTATAAAAAAGCCAGGGATGTCCTGGAGAGAGTCCAGCACAGGGCTATGAAGGTGATTAAGGGCCTGGAGCATCTCCCCTACGTGGAGAGGGTGAACGAACTGGGGCTGTTCAGCCTTGAGAAAAGAAGACTCAGAGGGGATCGGATCGATGTTTATCAATATCTGAAATGTGAGACACAGGGGGAAATGGCCAGCCTCTTCTCAGTGTCTGTGGGGACAGGACAAGGGGCAATGGCCTCAAGTTTTGGAGCACAGGAAGTTCCACACCAATATGTGGGAGAACTTTTTCCCAGTGAGGGTGACAGAGCCCTGGGACAGGCTGCCCAGGGGGGGGTGGAGTCTCCTGCTCTGGAGAGATTCAAGCCCCGTCTGGATGCCTCCCTGTGCGACCTGTCCTAGGGACCCTGCTTTGGCAGGAGGGTTGGACCCGATGAGCTCTCAAGGTCCCTTTCAACTCCTACAATTCTGTGACAAAAATAACTGGCAAGTTCACTGAGAAGGACGGTGCTGTAGGGTGCAATTCCCTGGCCCAACGCTCACTCCCCTGGATTATCAATATCCATTTCAAGAAACAGATAACATTTCAGAACAGTTACAACAGCAGCACCGTTCTCTCCTCACAGACAAGTCAGCTTATGATCTCTGTGAGTTCTCTTCAGCATCAGTGTTTCTGTTACTCAGGAGTCCTTGTTCTCACTGTCTCTATTCCACACTGTAGTGCTTTAGCCCTGGCCAACAATTAAGCACCCACAGCTGCTTCCTCACGCCACACACACCCCCGGTGGGACTGGGCAGAGAATAAGAAGAGTGAGAGAACTTGTGGGTTGAGACAGAAACAGTTTAGCAGGACCCACAAAATAATAATATATATGAATAATATATATACAAAACAAGGGACGAAGAGCATGGTTTCTCTCCACCCAAAGTCGATGCTGCCCAATAGCCTCCAGCTTCCATGCAAGACCCCCAAACTGTCCAGCCTCTCAGCCCACAGGCACAAGCAAAGGCAAACAAGGAATTTGTTCACCACTTCCCATCAGCAGGCAGGTATTCAGCCATCAGCCCAAACTCAGGGCTCACAAGACCCCCAGCTGCCACACTGGGCCCTCAGCCCATCCCCAGTTACAAATGGAACATGACGTGGCATGGTATGGAATACTCCCTTTGGCCAGTTTGGGTCCTGGCTGTGTCCCCTCCCAGCTTCCTGGGTGCCCCCCACTTTCTCTTTGGCAGGGATGTGTGAGAAGCTGAAAAGTCCTTGGCTGTTTGGCAACAGCTAAATCACCCCTCTGTTATCAACATTGCTCTTTCCCTAACTCCCAAACACAGCACTACCCCAGCTGCTGGAAAGAAAATTAACTCTGTCCATACCAAACCTAGGGCACACACTTTGCCTTTGATACAGCCAGAGATCAGTAACATTTTTGTGCCTCTGTTTTCCTCTATAAAATTAAAATATCAGATGATTTTTTTTAAAGTGTGTGTCATTCTTCTGAAGTGCTGTAATACTAAGAAATTTACAGAAAATTAAAAGCTATCAATCTCCTATTGCAAAAAAAAGGAAGAATCAAATATCAACGGTTGGTTTACCTTCTATTTAATTTATTTTTCATTCAAGCAGATACAAGGTATTGAAAGGACCTATCATCTCTGAAGCTTCAGCTCTCCTGCCCCTGTTTTCTAGCCACCAAGCTACAATTAAGGCCAGTAAACTACACATTAAAACCTAACACCTTCCCTCTGGATAAAAGCCTTCTAGAATTTCCAAAAGCTTTCATAAACTTTTCCAAAGTTCTCAAGTGTCTTATTTTCTGAGCTCACACCTGAACCAGGCCAGGCCGTGAAATAACAACTTCAAAATTTATTCTCTTCTCTGCCTTTACCTGAGGATGGCCTTCAGCCTCCAAAAACACTTGAGAGATCACTGGTAAGAAGAGATTCATCCTCCTTTTACAATAATATATCTCTGACACCCATGATGTGTGACTCTGTGGGTGCCTCTGTGCATACATTAAGCAATACTTCAGTGTTGAAGAACTAAGGCATTAAAAAAAACCCCATCAAAACTCTACAGAATACGTCCATGTGAAAAAGCTGTCACTGGAAAGTCAGCCCTGGTTAACTGTGTGCCTCAGGCAACTGAAACTGCATCAACTCCAACTGAAGCCCACTCTGATTGCCCTGAGTGTCTGGGGACACCGGTGTTTATACGTGGGTAGTGTTATATGCCAGGGTGTGCACACTGGTTGAAGATCAGTATTATAGTTATCTCTGCTTTCTTCACAGGCAACCTAATAAAAATAAGTTTGTCTTGATGATTAGAATACTCAGAAGCTTTCTGACAGAATTCTTTTCAATATTACATGGCCTTACAGAGATAACAATCACATAAAAAGCAAAGGTAATTCACCAGGAAATAGTTTGAAGTAGACGTTACTGGCATATCCTATTATCAGAAGCACCAATGCATCCTACAGATCACAGAGAACCACCTCACACCAAAACACAGCCTGGTCTGCAAGCACAGTGACACTCGGGCACATGGTATCTCCTTTGTCCTGAAATCCCAGAGAAGAAACTACTTACAGCACAATGGGAAAACACAGTTCGTTTCCTGATCAGTCTCAGTAACCTGAAAAGAGTAAGAAACTGCTGAAATAATCACTAATAATTGCCAGGCTGCCATGGAGAGAGCTGCAACCACGCTGTGTCCCCCTGCACTGGGGTGCATGCTCAAGGCAGACAGACCTCAACCAAACAACACACCAACATCTCCAGCATCAACAGCCAACATCTTCAGTGGACAGAAGTAAAAAATGAGATAAATATTTAATACCTGAGGCAGCAGGAAACAAGAAACACAACTAATCTCCCCATCTGCTAACAGAACATTCACTATAAAAGGTCAAGTCTAGAGAAAAGACGACTAAGGGGGGACCTAATTAATGTTTATAAATATCTTAGGTATGGGATGTAGGGGGAAATGGCCAGCCCCTTTTCAGTGCTCTGTGGAGACAGGACAAGGGGCAATGGCTGCAAATCGGAGCACAGGAAGTTCCTCACCAACATGCGGAAGAACTTTTACACAGTGAGGGTGACAGAGCCCTGGGACAGGCTGCCCAGGGACATGTTAGAGTCTCCTTCTCTGGAGATATTCAAGACTCGTCTGGACTCCTATCTGTGCAATATGAGCTAGGGACCCTGCTTTGGCAGGGGGGTTGGACCTGATGAGCTCTCTAGGTCCCTTCCAACCCCTACGATTCTGTGATTCTGTGAAGAACCCCTTGGTTCAAGAGTCCTAACTGACTATAACATCAGCATAGCTTTCCCTTGCACAGTTCAAAAGCCCATAATGGATTTCAAACTTATAATTTCTAAAAGTACATTTGACACAGGAGTTATTTTTCAGTGCTGACCCTATCAGCTTTATTTTCTTTAAATAAGGATGCTCTTCGAAAAAGGATTGACACTGGAATGCAATAACTGGAGACATACTCCACTGAATGGTCTTTCACTAGAGCTGCTCTCCTCATTACAAGAAAAGGTCCCAATTTAAACCTGCTTACAAGATGGAAACAATTTCCTTCCCCAAAGCCTTCATAATAAAACATTCATCTTACGAAAACACTGTGCAAAGAATCTGACTATTTCTATTTATTCTTATTTTTACAACACTTAAAGGAAATCTTAGCTGTTCTCTCAATTGTGGACATGACATTTGTGAGTGTAACCACAAATGCAGTGAACATTTCTATAGACCAAGAGACTTACAATAGAGACACAACTCACTTATGGAACCACAAGGTCACCAGATGCTGCCGCTGTTGATTAATACAGAGGCCATTTGTATAGAATACAGGACCTAACGTAAAATTAATTAGCTCTGTGGCAAAAGTTAAGTGGTGGCCTTTGAAAATTCAAAAAGGAGAAAGCCATCTCTCCAAGTACTTTTAAGAAGAAGTAACGCTGTGTTGCATAGCTTTAGGATTCAAATATCTGTGCAATAACTGAGGCTTTAAAAATAGAAGATTAAAAATTGAATTTAGTAATAGTAGCTGAATTAGTGGAAGCAGAATTTCAGCTCATAAGTATTTCTGATGAAACAGAAGGGATAGCTTTTAAGTACACCAAATAAAAGGAAGCATGATCTGAACACACAGGAAGAAACTCCCTGAGAAAGCCAGGACAATCAGAAACAAGATGCATGCATCAAACAAGGAATGACATCACAGAGGGTAAGCTGGTGAAAGATAATAGCTAATCGTGAATCCTGACAAACCTAGGGGGAAAAAAAGACCCTGTATTTTCCCCTACTCACAAGAATTAAAGAAAGAAAGCAAAGTTTATCTATGCCCATTCTGAACATTAGTCATCCGAGTTTACCCTGTCCATTTACACAAAGAAATGGGAAGAAGGAACAGGCCACAGAAGGGAAAAGCCCCACTGCTCCTTGAGACAAGAATATGCTGCAACTTTATCCTTAGGAGTGGTTAAACATACCAGCAGAAACATCAGATTTCCAGTTCTCTCAATAAGAAACCAAAATGCTATTGTAATTTACAACAGAAAAAGCAGCTTCTGGTGTCTAACATGAAATTATTTAGTCTGCATTCTAAAAGAGCAGAGATAATTAGGAGGAAATAGGGGGATTTATTTTAATATAAAATTCCGAATATGCACACAGTCTGATAGAATAAAAATCTCTTGAATGTTTCCTCTTGAGTTATAAACTAAAACTCTGTCTAGTTTTCTGGTACCTGGTTAGATTTTAGTCACACTTGACTACCTACAAACAAGTTTATAAAATAAACGACTAATGTAATCCATGCTTGTTCTATTTTGTTCTAATTTATTATAAAACTAATATGTCTGGAAACCAATGTAACAAAATAGTCATGTTCCTAAACTAGTATTTAGAAAGAATCCCTGAGATTTGTCTCAGTGATTCAATTTCAGCTTCCATTATTAGCTGGTTTAGTTTAGATTTTCACAGCACAATGAAATCTTTGTTTTACATGATCATCCCTAAACCCAATTAATGTTATTCATGCACTTAATATGTATCAAGAGGAAAATGGACTAAAACCACTATCTCATCCTAAGGAGGACAATATGCAAATGTAGGCAATAATGACATCGGTAGGAGAGTCGAGAGGATTTCGGTGTTCTGGGGATGAAGCCTTTGCTATTTATGCTTTCTGCACTGAGATGCTTGGCCACCTTCATTTCCCTCAGCGAGAAGCAGAAAGCAGACATGAATGCAAAGGTCTCTCTTCTGTTCCGGCAGATAAAGACTTTATTGTTTGTTGCCAAAAAATTGATCTTATTAATGATTCTTATTCATATGAATCCCGTAAGTTCCACTCTTAAGTTATATATACATGGATAGAAATAAGGACCACCACGGATGACAAAAATATATAGGGTAAGAGGACTTTTTTTTCCAGAAACATTTGTAGCACACAAAGCATTTCATAATCCAATAATTTTCATGGGGGGGGTTGTTTTCCCTTTTATGCATACCTTAATTTAAAATACAGAAATCTAAATTATATTGAGTTGAAACTATTTTTGAATAGTCAAGGAAAAAGAATTTGCTAGTAAGTTTGCATGATCTGTCCTCTTTAGTATTCAGTTCTGTTTAGACTTTCTATCATTGACTCCACTCAGTCCTGTTAAATCCATTTTTCATATTATACTCTAAATTATTTGAATAAACCTAATGCATAAAAGCAAAGCTCAGGTTCTGTTTGAAATTAATAAGATATCAGACATTATTTATTTTCTTTGACATCAACACAAGACCTTTTCACAGAATCATTAAGGTTGGAAAAGACCTCCATGATCATCTAGTCCAACCGTCCCCCTACCACCTATATTACTAACAAAACCGTGTCCCTAAGTACCTCATCCAATCTTTCCTTGAACACCCGAGGGACGGTGACTCAACCACCTCCCTGGGCAACCCCTTCCAATGCCCAACCACTCTTTCTGAGAAGAGATTTCTCCTCAAGTTCTAACCTAAATCTCCCCTGATGTAAATTGCAGCCATTCCCTCTTGTCCTATCACTATTTATCTGCAAGAAGCAGCTGGTCCCGAGCTCACCACAACCTCCTTTCAGAGAGCAATAAGGTCTGCCCTGAGCCTCCTCTTCTCCAGGCTAAACAGTCCCAGTTCTCCCAGCTGCTCCTCATCAGACTTGTGTTCCAGCCCCTTCACCAGCCTCATCACCCTTCTCTGGACACGTCCCAGGGCCTCAATGTCTTTCTTGTAGTGACGCGACCAACACTGAACACAGTATTTGAGGTGTAGGGATGATGACCTGTCTGGTCCTGCTGACTACACTATTCCTGATACAAGTCAGGATGCCGTTGGCCTTCTTGGCCCCCTGGGCACACTGATGGCTCATGTTCAGGTGAGGGTCAACCAACACCCCCAGATCCTTTTCCTGTTTTCCTCCTTTGCTGGCAGCTATTCACAGCATTGGCATCCTAAAGACCATGTGTGCAAGCATGCATATGATGTGTCTAGTTCTACAATCTGCAGGAGTTCTGCTTTACCAAATCCCCTCTTGCACTGAAGGTCTCTGTGTCACCCCCTCAGTTTTTGAGATGAAGGGACCAGAAGTACACACAGGATTCAAGACACCAGAAAATCATGGACTTACACAAGAGCATAATAGTATTTTTCCTCTTGTTCTCAATGCCTTTCCCAAACTATCTCACTATTCTGCTTGCCTTTGACCATAGCTGAACAGTGAGCTAACATTTTCAGGTAACTATCTTCAATAATTCCAATATATTTTCTCTGAGTGGTAATGGCTAATTTAGAGCATACTTGTCTTTTCCTTTTTTCTTTTCTTTTTACTCTAAAGAAAAAGTACTTAATACCCTGATCCTCTGTTCTGCCTCACTACTTTACAAAACCAACTATCAATAGTACCTGTTCGGACTTCCATGAGATGAGTTCACTGAGCAGCAACAGAAAATTCTAAAGTCTTAAAATAAAAAGAGGTTTCTTTTTGGCTAAATCAAGATGAATAATAGGTAGCCTTCCCAACAGTAACATTGCATTTGTTTTCTGCAAGGGGAAAATAAAAAGAGAAGTGGACCTCTTGCAAGCACAGAATAAAATATTTGCACATATATCTTAAATGCCTATATACCATTTGTTAGGAAGTGGGAAGACAAAGAGTTTTTGTCTTTATTGCTTTCTGAATACAATACTAAAAAAGAAACAAGAAAGAAAATGAACAAGAGGAAAATGTGAAAAAGTTACATCCTGAAAAACTGCATTTAAGTCTTGAGCACATTGCACCCTGATAAAAAGCTCCCCAAGGTTAAAGAAAAACAGCATTGAACAAAATAGGTCAAATGTTTGAAAATTCAAGAATCACTGGAAGTGTACACCATTTTTTCTTTACATTTAAATTCTATTCTCCTAATATTTTGAAGTGTCTCAGCAGACAAATCAATAAAGAATATTAAAACTATTTTCTTAATATGTAAGAACAGCTGCTAGATTATTGGTGAGAAGAGTCACAGTATCGGGCGGGGTCAACATTGAATTTCCATGTTGCATATACCAGGGAGATATTAGCAATGGTGACACATACAGACATTCCAGAATGTGTCCTCAACAAGCAAGCAGGCTGATAATACAATGGCAACCCACCTGGCATACTCTCAATTTAAACCAGACACTTTGCTGCAGTTTGGGGGCTTTGCTTTGAAAGCCAGATTATTCCTGTTTGGACACAGTATTGTCTTATTTCCTAATGCTGAAAAGTGGTGTTGAGAAAAAAATCAGTATGTAAACACCACACAGCAGGACAGCTTGTATGAATGCAGTAGAGGTTTAATAATAATCCAGTACAGTTTTCACATGTTCCATCTCCATGTATTTCTCACTTAAAAATGTGGTTGCAGCACCGAGCTTGACTGAGTTCAAGAATCTGGACAGCTCTGACTTGGCTGTCCCTGTGTGGAGCCAGGAATCAGACTCGATGATCCTTATGGGTCCCTTCCAACTCAGGATATTCTAACATTTTATAAAATATGTGAGGCATCTTTAATTCTACAATTTGCTGACACACTCTGAGCACAATTGTGGAGACAGGTGTCAAATTCAGACCAGATCTAGACACGAAACTTGTTACACGAGTTTGGAGACTTCTGCATATTGCAGATTTAGAGATTTCAATGAAAAATTCCACTAAAGAAGAATTGTCAAAAAAGCTCTCTTGTTCTCTTTGTACTTTGAAGAGCTGGAAATTTACACCATCAAAAGAAAGAACTCTCTTGCAAGTACAGTTTCTCTCTGAGCAAAGAGCTGGCGTATCCATACCACTCATAGTCTTCAGAACTGATGCTGAACTCCATGAAGATCAGATGACCCTTCAGAACTATGACTAAGTAGTAAGGATTGCCCATTTTCCATTTTACAGACTGAAAAGAATTCCTAAATTTAATGATAATAGAGTGCATCAGAGCTCCATTTCTGGCCCTAGACCTTAGAATGAATCTCCATTATGCAAACTTCTGCACAGGGTGAAAGGAGCACACAGCGAATTACTGAAGAAACAGCCCAACATAAGCCCATCTTTTAAGACTGAGGAGTATTAATGACTAAACCACAGTCTGAGAGGAACAAGAAATGGTTCACAAAGTTATCAAAAATGTGATAATGTACACATGGGAAACACATGCAGTGTTGAAGAGCAAATAGCTTAATGCTTATCTGCAAGAACCAAAACATATTAAAAGCATTTCCCCTTACTGGATTTATAAACCAGAACAAACAGTTTATGCACTGCGTGGCTGGAGGTTTGCAGTAACCTGGACTGTGTGCAGTCTCTTAGGGATTCATTCACTCAAGGAAGACAGGAGAAATTCCAGATTTCAGAAGAGATGCAGTGTGGCCCCAAGATGTGTCAGAGGCTAGGTCTCTATGCTGGAAGCTCCTTCTGTTCTGAGCTGTCACGCACACAGTACGTCACACAAGTCTCATTACCATGCCTGAATTATAATGCATACCAACATTTTTTAATGGGAACACACTGAACAATATGGTCATCTTGATTATTATTATTATGGGATATTAAGCTTCTAATAGAATACCTATCTTTTACAGAATCACAAGGTTGGAAAAGACCTTTAAGATCATCAAGTCCAACCGTTCCCGTCCTAAGCTAAACCATATCCCTAAGTACCTCATCTATCCTTTTTCTAAACACATCCAGGGAAGGTGACTCACCCCCCTCCCTGGGCAGCCTGTTCCAGGCCCCACAAACCAGTTAGGCATCAAGACACTGGACTTTTATGAGGTACCTCCCATGACCTTTGGCCCGATGTGAATAGGTCAAATGTGAATTTCTTTACCGATGACTTCACTGGAATCAGATGTCAGCCCCACAAAACCAAAATCCCAGGCCCAGACCCCCAGATTGATGTATGTAGAGTTGTATATTTGCAAACAATTAGTTATTCTATATTTTTTTCTAAATAGCTGTTGCTTTTCTTGAGGTAGTCACAAAGCAGAGAATGTCACACAGAAAGCAAAGCCTTGAATTCAATGTGATGCACCACACTGAAGGAGAGCAACTGCACAGTTCCAGCTACACTGGAGCAGTGACAACAACACTGATAGAAGAACAGTAAAAACACAGTTCTATGAAGTTAGCTTCTCTAAATCATAGGACAGTCACTTAGGAAATCACACACAGTGATATCACCTGAAAAACTGAGTTTGTCTAACAGTTGCCACTGCCTAGTTTAGGTTTTTGGAGTGATGCCTGTTACCATTGCATCTTAAGATACAGTTTTATTTTGCCTCTGTGTTGGTAAAAGTTGACCGTGGTCCAAGTACCTGCATCATGTCAGAATAGAAACCCTAAAGCAATATGGTGCTGATTTATTTATACAGCAATATAACTTAATCTGAAAGGACAGGCTGCCTTTTATCCATAAAATTGTGAAAGCTGCATATTTTATGAAGTTGATATCAGAACCTCATCTTTCAGCTACTTTCAGTTCAACAATAGCTGCAAGCTTTATATTGCAGAAATCTCAAAAACCACTAATACAAAAACTATGAATAGACCTTTGGATGAAACTTTTAGCCAACATTTCATCACAGCTTGACAAACTTATATTGGTGATACAAGTTCAAAAGAGTTTCAGGTTTTAGTGCTTTATGATGCTTTAAATTCCACATAAAAACACAAAAAAGCAATACATACCCTATTTCAAACTTCCACCCAAGTGCTACTGCAGTATGGTAAGGTGCAATTGTTTCTACATGAACCCACATGCATGACAGATGCGTCAATCTACTGATACAAAACCACATTAAAATCACAGTTAAGTCTCGCAGCAGAGTTCAGTATAATGAGGACAGAACACGTGTTATTCCTTGCACCTATTAGAGACGCAATGAAAAGGCTTGCAGAGCACTGGAGCATGTATTACAGGTGATACAGAAGTCCCAAAGACTTAGCATAAATTTCTCAATTGCCTGTTTTCAAAGCAAGGCAGAGCTGAGCCATTAGGTGCCCCTGCAGACTTTGCACCTTTACGTTTTGTGTACAAGTTTCCATTTAAGCAAGGGCTGCAAAAAGGATGGGCTCCAAAATATTTTAAGCTTTTGACAGAGCAGAGATGGACTGTTGCCTCTTACTAAAAGTAAACAGAATATCTGCTTAATTGCAGCTTACTAAACAAAGCAGGTGAGCACTGACTGCGATTCTTAAAAATGGATGTCTAAAAACTGGTTACTAAGAGAGTATTTAGGCAGCTAAATTCCTAAAAGGTTTGCTTGTTCAGAGTGCTGAAAACCTAACTTCACCCAATGTGTTTAACTAGGGCAAATGGGTTCTCAGCACATAAAGAAAAAACAAGTCCAGTTCTTAGTGTCATTCCTGTGTACTTGTCTTTAGTTTACTCCTTAGTCTCACTAAAATACTGTGGAATTTTTACATGGAATGAAGAGATCAAATAATTCTACCTCTCACAGTGCAACTTCAGCACTCTCAAGAGACAGAATCAACTCTTACTTGAAAGCACAAGTGGCAACTGGTGCATCACCTTTTCCTAAGCCAGATATGTTTTTCCCTAGAGATATTCTACCATAATGGTGATCACAATGGACTACTCTTGACTTAGGAGACCTGATGATTGCAACCTGAGTTCCTTGGGCTGCAACTATACCTACTTATATCAGTAAAACATCACACAGTATGAAGATCCCATAGCTGAGATAAAACAGATCAAACAGAATTTATATGCTGTGCATTGCTCAGGCTTTCAGAACCAAGTAACTAAAGGATAATGACAGTACAACTTTATTTTGCACTTTCATCACTTAAGTAAAAATTAATAAAAATTTCTTAGATATGCAAGTATATCATCCACAAGACTGAAAGAAATACATGGTGAATTGATGTTGATTCAATTGGGGAATTCTCTAAAAGAGTTCTGCTCGAAACGCATTAAAAAGAGCCACAGTCAGTCACAGAAGGTGCTAATGAGCAGCATGTATTACTGTCCAAGAAAAACAGGGATTTAAGGAGAGAATTATCCAAGAAAACTATGATCTAAGAAAGGTGTCTTCTCTCAAAAACAACTTTGAACATAATTTTAAGGATGGAGGCAGTAACATGAAGTACCTAAAATCATCAACCACTACAGAAAGGATTGCAGAAATACACTGGAAATTCAGAGCAGGGGCCTCTAGGGGATGAAGTCACGTTCATTCGCTGAGTCCTTTTTCAGTGTTAACCAGTGGCTGACTCACAAAGTGCAACCCAAAGTCTCTCATGAAGGAAGTATGGCATTTCAGGTAGCAGATTAGAATGTTTAACTAGAAAACGTGAGAAAAGTCAAAGAAGAGAGAAAATAAGAATGAGAGTTGAGAAATGGTGAACTTGGAAAGAGCACGTTTCTTGTTCAGAAGAAACAACCTCCACACAACACGTGTAGCTGTACCTATTGCATGCTGCTGTGCTGCTTAAAATTTAATTCTGGCATATATTCCAGGGAAGAAAGGCAGGATTATAAAGAGCAATTCAGATCAGAAAAGGGAGAAATGATGCTGACAGCTAAAGTCAGCGCAGATCTCTCCACAGAACATGCCCAGAGGATAAAGCGCAATCCAGGAGTGAGAACATCTGGCACAGTCTGAATTCCACCCTTCTCTCTCATTAACCAACAACATGACTTGGTGACTAAGATACTTTTACCACCTCTTTTATAAAGCAATGGTTAGAAAGGTGTGATGCCAATGCAAAACTCACCTAATACCTTGAAACTGTTTGCTAATAGACAAGAATGGCATCGCAGTTTTGCGTAGCTGGGTGCTGGTAGAGAAGGGGCCGGGGGGGAGGGGCTGCAAAAATGGCTGCTGCAAGAAGCAGCCAGAAGCTCTCTGCAGGCCCTGGAGAGTAAACATCGGCCGATTCAAGGCCAGAGTTGCTGCTCACCAAGGCCAGGCCAATTGGCAATGGTCACAGGGCCTCTGGGAATCACATTTAGGAGAAAAAAAACTCGCAGGCAGGTGCATTTTGCCACCGGAGAAGGAAGTGAGAAGATGTAAGAAGCCGCACAGACACCAAGGCCAGGGAAGAAGGAGGGAGGGGGGGAAGATTGAGACACTCCAGGTGCCAGAGAGAAAGATTCCCCTGCAGCCCGTGTTTTCTTTCCTTTATTCTGTTTTGAGTCTGTTTGTGGAATGAGCTCTCCCTGTCCTTATCTCCACTCCTAAGCCTCTCAATATATATTTTCTCCCCTGTCTGGCTGAAAAGGGGAGTGACAGAGGGACTTTGGTAGGCATCTGGACTCCAGCCAGGGTCAAACCACCATACAGGGATAGCCTGTATGTGCAAGAGCTAGGAAAAAATCAAGAGACAATGTAGAAAGGGTTACTGGTAGTTACGTAATGAGACAAGTAATGACTGAAAGAAGTCTGACAAAAGCCCCCTGAGAAAGTGATAGATGTAAACTTATTGTCATGGGTTAAGCGTCAGAGCCACAATCACCGCGCAATTATTTAGAGGAAGGTGTCAGGAGGTACATACTCAGACATTAGCTTCACAGAATTTCAAGAAATAAAAAGATCAAATGCTTTTATTATTTAAATTAAGACATACTTTACACATCAAACAGTATTCCTGCTCTAGATACTATCCCTAAGCCCTGCAAAGGCATTTTGTGTCTTCAGTATTTCCTAGAACACTCCTCTATGGAGAGAAAAAGACAAGGTTCTTGATTCCCCTGCCTCCCACCCCCCAGGTCCCACAGGGAGGGAAAGGAAAGGATGTGATCTAAGTACCACTTGGACATAGTTATCATAAAGTCCTTTTACATCTTCCACTTAAGGGGCTTAAACCCAATTACAACCATTAACAATCAGCATCTCCTGCCACTTCGGTGACATGCAACAAATGTCTACAAACAATGGAAAATACTGTTGCAGAGGAGAGGCATACACCTTTCCAAAGGATCCCAGAGCTATGTTGCATAAGAGCTGAAATCAGCACTAAATTAGCGTTGGAGTAATTAAGCAACTTTTCATACACAAGACTATGGTGCTTTTGATTTTGACTGCTCCTCAGAAAGCCTGAACACACAGCCAGGCCCTGCAGCATAAATCCCCCGGAGGAAATCTCCTGCCACACACTCCCATACATACAGATCAGATGTCAGCTAAGAGTCCGCCATCTCACCTCCATCTTACAGCAACAGCAGCAGGATCCTTATGCGTACCAGTCACAACCACACCAATGCCAAAGAAAAAGATCAGCGAATTAAGATGTTAAAAATTAAGAGTCATTTGAATAGTTAAATATTAATAGTTTAATCTGGCAAGAGATAAAAGGTTTTCTTTTGATAGTAATTTGACCCTGCATCCTGGGTGACCTCACAAGGAAGATGACAGGTGAAACAAATTAGTGTAACAAAGCAATTGCCTGGAACCACAAATTGAATTTCAGTAGGGTACCTCACACTGCTACAACGCAAGGAAGTCATCTTATGGGGCACACCTCACTGGGTTCACATGCCATTTAGAAAATTAATAAGATAAAAATGTGTTTCAAATATTGAACAAGAGGCAAGATTTCCAACCATACAAGACAGACATGGACCTGTTGGAGCACACACAGAGGAGGCCAGAGAGGTGCTCAGAGGGCCAGAGCACCTCTCTTATGAGGTCAGGCTGAGACAATAGGGCTTGTCCCGCCTGGAGGAGGCTCTAGGGAGACGTCACAGCAGCCTTCCAGTACCTGAAAGGGCCTGCAAGAAAGCTGTTTACAAGGGCACACAGTGATAGGACATGGGGTGATGGTTTTAGGCTGAAAGAGGGGAGATTTAGAGTAGATATTTGGAAAGAATTTGGGTGATGAGGCCCTGGCAAAGGTTACCCAGAGAAGCTATGGAAACCCCCTCTTTGGCAGTGTTCAAGGCCAGGCTGGATGGGGCTTTGGGAAACCTGATCTAGTGGAGGGTGTCCCCTGCCTATGGCAAGACGGTGGGACTAGATCGTCTTTATAGTCCCTTACAACCCAAACCACTCTATGGTTCTACATTAAGGTCAACCAGGAATAATCTCAGCTGAAAATGTATGCATATACAGTATTGATTCTTATAACTCTCCTGTAAAGAGAGAAAAGTAATCTTTTTCAATCAGAAAGAGCTTTTCTATTTGGTACATGTTTGACATCCTGAAAAATATTCACACTGGCAAAGAGGAATGACATGTCACTAGTCCTGTCACCGGTGACCATAGAAAGCTGGCAAAACTGCTGCATTTTCAAAGAGCTTACAAAACACAGCCAGGCAAAGTAAGAAAAGTTCACCTGACTTAACCCTAAGAGAGACCTGAACAACAGTGCATAGCGCAGCCTAGTGTTTAATCCTTACTGCCAACAAAGACCTGTTTCTGGTTTTGTCTAAGCATGGGCCTTCAGAAATAGCTGACACAACTAAGCAGATCCCTGCTGGAGGGGTGACACTATGGGAATATAAGGACAACACAAGCATCAGGAGATCCTTCCTTTTCACCAAAAAATTGGAATAACTAACTGTGGCACAATAAAGCAGAAACGTGTCTTTAAAACTGAGCATGTTTAACATAGACAAACAATGATTTGAGATAAGCCTGTAGCATGCTACAGTGAAGATTCTGCTTCACAAGGCATCTTCTAACTTTGATGTTTCTCTGAAACTTCACTAGCCCAAGCACTGGTGGGGAAATGGTAAATTTGGACTGGGTGAACTAATGGACAGTTCTGGACCCAAAGTATTTTCCACCTTTTGTTTTTAACAAAAAGAACAGTGACAATTTCTGGCTCATGATCTTATTTTTCATTCTTTTTCTGAACAATTCATGGGGAAGATTCATATTTTAGGTTTATTCTCTTTGAAATACTTAGTTTGCATTATTACAGCCTGTGACTTTGTGCTGTAAGGTTTTCAAAAGCTCTTTCAAAAAGAAATATTTATTATTCTGTGATGCTCACTGAGCACCATTTCTTGCTTGAGAAGGCATAGTATAGGTTGCATAATAATAATAGAGCTATCAAAAAAAATCATTAACTACAGCAGGATTACCTCATCTTGGGACAGGCTTCTCTCATTTTCTGTGTGGGTGGAAGGGATCACCACATCTCTGATCAATGCTGGTATGATAATTATCAGGCCAGCCACAGAAATATAACAGGATTAAAATACAATAAACAGCTTTAAAGGAAAATACCTGAAAATGGGGTGGTCCTGAACTGCATGTGCAAAGGAGGGAAGCTCTTAGCTCAGATTTCTATCAGCTGTACACAGAAAGGGGAGCTGGCATGAGAATAATACACAAATTAGTTCCATTTGCCAGCAAGAAAAGATATAGGAGGACAAAGGTATGAAATGCAATATAATAGAATGCAAATAGCTTTAGATTCTCTGAGGAAAGAAAGAGCTAATGAGTAACAAACAAAACTCAGTACTGAAAAAGAGACCTAAAAAGAAACAAAGGGGAAATATTGAGGCTCAGAAAGAATAAACTCAAATGAGAATGACAGGAGATGAACTAGAACAGAACATTTAACGGTATTCTCTGTAAAGAAAAACAAAAGCATATACTTCATATGCTAGCTGGAAACATTAAAAAATGCAAGAATGCATTTCTACAAATGTAATTCTTACAAAGTTTTGCATATTCTTTCCAAATATTATAAAAGAAAGATGAGATAACATTTAGAAAGCAGAAGAGGATTAGGAGTGATTTTGTCTGCACCAATTCATAAACTTCAAGAAACTACAGGGAAAAAAATGTAAATATCATCATCATACAGTATCTGAAATTGGTATTTCTCTAGGACTAAACTTTGGTGCCCTTCCACTGCAGTTTAAGGGTTGTCATTTGAACAATTACAATCAGAATTTTTTTTTTAAAAAAGAAAATAAAAGATAAGCTTACCAAATTCCCTGAGACAGGATGTTGTGTGTAATGTGTGCTTCATTGTAAAATTAAGGTAACTGATTCACAAAATTACTAAGATACTCCACACACTCTTGTTTTGAAAGATCTATAACAATTCAAATGGAACTATTTTAGGACTATTATTGTTATTGTTAAATACTATCTAGCTGTTATTGTCCTTTGACTGTTGCTTCTAGCAGATTGGTTTAATTAGATATTTCATATTAACCTGACTGCCTTTCCAGACACAATTTTACTTTTATCATCTGTTAAGAAATCACATTTTATATTAAAGCTTAAAATGCAAGGACATTGAAAATAATGTATTGTGGCCAAATGAAATTATACCAACAAATAGCATTTGAAGGATTTAAGCAGATAGCAGCAATTATCCTCCTCTTTGTGGAGCACGAAAGTGATAAAAATTATTATTTTTCCAAGATCACTATAATATTCATGTATCTACTTAACTTACTTTCTTATAAGGTCCCATTTGTTTTCTTTAAGGAAATGAATAAAAAGATTTAAAAGATTATGATTACTCAGTACTTAGGAGAAAATGAATAGCAGCTACGACAAAGGTATGTAAAATGAGTCACAGAATGCAGAAAACTCTCTTACCAAACGTTAATAAGAAAGGCTCTCCTGCTTCGTGACATTAAAGGGGAAAAAATAAGGGTGGACAGATAAAAATTGTCATTTTGTGGAACAGGTATAACTGATAAAGACTTTAAAAAGCATTAAGCCCAACAATATTCACAATTATAGCCCTTTAAAGTGTGTGAATAGCGTGAAGAGTTTTGATAGCTGGGATTTAATTATGAAACTATTGATTGTTATGGTTCAAGGCACAAATGATTGTACGACTGAAGTAAGGCAAGAGCTTCCTTCTATATATGTTATAATTACAGGAAGGCCTACGTTTCGTCTGAGGCAACCAACTTTGCTGTCAAAGAATAAATACCAGGTCAACTGCAGGTCAGGATGCCAGGTTCTAATAAAAAGGCAGTTAATTTTAACTGAAAAAAAGAAGCAACCATGGATTTTAGGCTGCTCTCTGAAGGAATCTCAGCTAGGAGAGTATCCAGGACTACCGTATACAACAATGGTTCTTCCTGGTTACACCACGATAATTATTTGTTCTTTGTTAGTAAGATAACAGAAGACCAAGTTTACACTCAGCTTGGTTGTGGGAAGGGGGAAGAGTGAGAAGTTGACCTTCTTCTGCAGCTAGCTGAACCACATCATGCAGCAGCATAGGACTACTCAAATTAATTAAAGCAGGTGTTACATGAGAGGAAACTCTTCTTCCTGATGATTTTCAGCTGACATAGAATGGGTGGACAGTGTGGTTACCTACAAATCATGCAAATATAGACATCATTCAAGGCAAAAGGACAGCATGCACTTCCAAGGTTAATTTGCCTTTTTGTTTTACCAGGAAGCATTCACTAAAAGGAATTTTCTGGCTGCTTTGCATTAGAAAATGCTAATGTGTTCAGTCACACAATGTGAAGATTTAGCATACTCAATAAACAAAAATTAGAATCTTTCATTTTAGGCAAAGCAAGCAATTGGGCACAAATTATTAAATCCTTCATAACAGTGGAGAGGACTTTTAACATTAGTTTCTGAATACCAATCTTAAAACAGCTCCCACAAAAGGTTTTGAGAAGCAATGTAAGTTTGCCTGGGCAGGGTCCTGGACTAATTCAGTACTTCTCTATCTTTTTTAGACAACCCTGTGTTATACCAAGTGGACAGTAGCTTGAGTTTATCCCTCCTACAGTACTTATATCGTATCTTTACAATGGTTCTTTCTAAAAGGTAACCTCATATTGAACTGTGGATAAGAGAGGAAAAAAACTGACACAGGATCTTCAGACCAGCATTGTTTATATCTCAAATCTAATTTCTGTAAAAATGCTTATATAGTTCTAGATAATAATAGTAATAGAAATAAGGTAAGAAACACCACCTGTGTAAAGCATAGCTTTAAAAAGGGACTCTAGCTTTATATTCCTAAGATGTAATTGAATAATGATTAAAAGAAATATTCTGAGACATCCACCCAAAGCGCTATTTTCACAAGATATAAAAGATAAGGACAGAAGACCTTTCTCTGTACAGAATTATTGTGGTCATAGAGCTGTCAGCAAGGAGAAACACAAGCAGGATTCATTAAAGAAGTCATTGGAAAGAGTCCATGCTAGCAATTTTTTTTTAAAAAAAAAAACATTGTAAGAGAGATATGGCACCTTTTTTATAAGCAACCTCTGTTCAGAAAGTAGCTTACACTCAACTTAAATCCATTTAGAGAAATAAAAGTCTGAGATATATTAAAAGACTAAAATAATAATAGCTGGTGGTCTGTCTGTTTACAGAGTTGATGCCCTCAGTCGCTATCTAATATTGCTTAATTTCTATTCCCATGAAGTACATCGAAAAAATCATCAGAGTCCAAAATATATATAGTATGGAGTCCTTCCAGGGATTTGTTGACAACCCATTACCCTCATAAACGTTCATAAAGGGAAGGAACTTAAAATGTTGCAGCACAAGCTTAACACTTTGCAGGCTCAGATCCAGCTTGACAAGTTTTACTGTTGACTGAAAAGCCAACACATGCCTGCGGTAGCAGCCAGCAGCTCGGCACCTGGCAAAAATCTTTACAATTGCTTGAGTAGGTCTTAAGGCTTACCCCGCCTTCCTGTAAGGCATATTGACATATTGATTTTATCTGCTTAGTACACAAATCGTGAACTGTTAAGAGTTGTGCCATACTAATAAAGCAGGAATAACAGCTATTCATTCTGGTAGTAGCTTATCCTTAAACCATTTGTTGCTGGAAAACCTATGTAAGAGGGACTATAGCACAGGATTCACAATTTATCTGTTAACGTCCTTCAAGAGCCATCTGAATGTACACATATGCCAAGCACAGTAAGCAGTTAACCGTAATGCAGCAGTAATTTCTATAGCTCTCTGTATTTTGTCATCTATTTTAAACTCAACATCTCAAGTTAACTGTGTTAAGAACACTAAGCTTTCTGCTGGAACAGAAATTTGGACTACAAAGGCAGTTAACACATTGCAATAATTTAAGAAAATTATCTTTACAGATACCAGAAAAAAATATCAGGTAAGGGGTTCATATTTCAAAAGAAGCATGAATTCATTCTGTCAGTGAATTAATTAGCCTCTTTTTTGCAGCGCAATAACAAAATCCACGTAGGGTAATAACTGCTCTTGGTCCCCAATCCAATTTACGGATCCTGACGTGCAGTCTAACGGCACAGATGATTTTTAATAAATCAATAATCTCAGAGCAATAAATCAAAAGCAGCATAAACTTCAGAAACTTCAGAATCCAGTTTGACAGTAGACCTAAAGACTATTTATAGCTTTATTTCTATCAGCTATAAACCCAGCCTTTGGAGTTTGTGAATTGCAGATAACCTTACTTTCAGCAGTCCCAGCATTGGCTGTTACCTGACTATGTCCACCGTGTTACTTTATTATATGAAGCTACATGTAAGCAAAAAACAAACTAACAAACAAAAAAGAAACAAAATTCCCCCCACCCTCCCTGGTAATATTCACAGCTGAGTTTCTTCCAAATCAAAAATGCTTATTTGACTATTTATTGATTAAACATACACAAAAGGCTGGCATATATTACATGTACGAATAAATTCTGCAATCTCATGATACCTTTTTGTTTCCAAAGTTCCTTTAAAGAAATTTCCATTTGAAAATCCATCAATGCCTCAGATTAAGTCTTTTCATCTGACTTTGTGCAACTACTTCAGTTTCTGTGCTATAAAGAAGCCTCTTGGTGTCTTTAAAAGCACCATCAGTGATGCTCAGCTGTGGATACTCAATAACTCAAAAGTGGTCAATCACCCAAAACTTCCGCAAGCCAGATGGCACAAGGCTGCTCTGTTGCCCTTATAACCAGTCCTTTCTGTTTCTTCTGGAAGCATCAACCATGAAAGACAGCATGTGTGGTTTTTTTTCTCATTTTCATCTGTAATGTCTTTATTTTAATAATTTTAATAATCCCAGTCAGAGGTTCAACAGCAGCAACAAAAGAATGGAAAGGAACATGTATCATCAGATGCCATATGCACCTTACCTGAGCTTGCAACAATTAGAAACACCAGACCTGAGCAGAGTCACTTGCACTGTGGATCTGAATCTTCACCAATGAGCAGAATAAACCTAGTTTCCCAAGTGTGAAGTGATCAAAATACTGTAGCAAGGGTCTTTAGCATGCCAGGCAGAGAATCTGGGAACTGTTTATGCTTTTAATATATTTAGCTACCCTGTTCCTAGAGAGGGAGGATTAGCTCCCATCCCTAAGACAACCCCCAAGATAGATGGGGCCACGACTCTAATGAAAGACATGGAGCTTACTGGCATCCACACCACAGTGCCACATTCCCCAAAAGGCACGCTCTGGTCCAAGCTCAGATCATAAATGTGATTTTCTCTGGAATTTCGTCACAGTCCCAGAAGCAGGTAGCAGCATGCTACCACTCACAGAGCAGGGCTGTCACAGGGCTGCCAGTCAGAACACAGCTCCATCCATTCACAGAATACCTGCAAGATGTTTCCATTGCAGTACTCTGCATGTGCAAGCTTTTTCCTATAGGTGAAAGAGTACTGATGATGCAATGAAGGCAAGGAATCAAAGGACCTACACAGAAGGACGTACACCAGTAGAACAAGATTAGATGGAGTCTACCTTCTTCCTTTTCCCCACTCTGTTATGCTGCATCTAGATACTCCAAAGCCAGGTGGGATAACTATTTACCTTTTCTGTACATAAATCATTTATAATTGATGATTTGTACAACACATCACAGGGTTTGTAGAACTCCTAAAAGCATGTAAAGACTGAAGTAAAAGGACAGAGCATGTGTTTAGCCTTGCACTGCGCAGGTATTACTAGTACATGCAAAAAAGACAATAACATTTTATGTTGTGGTGAAGTGTGATTACATTTGGAATGTCTTTGCTTTATTGAAAAGCCACATTTATGGTCTAAGTAAAATATAGGAGGCAGTTCAGAACTGAATAGGAAACAAGGAATCTGTCTGAAAGCACAGCTCCAAAGATCAGAGGGTTGCTTTACCCCTTTTGTGCACTGCACGTGTGCCTAAATATATGCATCCTTTATTTCCTGTCTGAAGAAGAATTTGCATGTCAGATATTTCACAGAATACTGCTTTCAACATTTGGGCTGTTTTTAAAGCAAAACACCACCAACAAACAAGCAAGTCAAAATCTAGCTTAAAAGACAAGCATCGGTAGATGGCTCAGCATTACAAAGGCTTACATACATTAAGGTTTGTGAAACAGAACCCTCCATAAGAAGCACAAAGCAGACTAAATATAATCCCTAGGATCCTGAAAACACAGAAATACTTCTTCACAATAAATAGGAAAAAAATATTTTTCCCTTACAGGTCATTATGTGGTTGTGTTTATCCTTTGCTTGGCAGCCCTGTTTTCTGGCCCCTTCTGCCATCATCTGTCACAACAGGAAAGGTTTCCCCAAAACACCTGATAATCTCAGTCTAGCAGCATTAACTGTGTTTTCTAAAAATGAAGGGCTTTTTTTATAAAATCTGAAAAGAAAACCAAAAAACTCAGCACACAAAAATGACAATAGGCTATATTCTAAGGGGAGCACGATTAGCAAGACTAGATCACTCATTTGCCTAGCTCTGTCCCACTTCTCTGACAATGAAGAATAACAGCAATTTCTGAGAGAATCAGAAAAATCCCCAGTTTGAGCAATTATTACATGCAATCATGTACCTAAATAGGAAGTTTCATTCTAGGAGGCAAAAAGCCTACAGTAGAAAGCATGAAAATATTAACTACAAAGTGATAGATCAAAGGACCTCTCTGTCTCCCCCTCCCTGCACTATTCCCAAAGGCTGTATTTCTTAAGGACCAAGCAAGTCTGCTTGCCAGTGGCAGCTCCTCCACACCCTTTAAAATTATTTCACAAACACTGCAGGAAGGCAACACCATGAGATTTATGGTTATTCACTGGTGGTTACAAATCCAGAAATAAATTTAGGATAGCTAGGTTATCAGACACACCAGCATTCACCTGCAAATATAACCCATGATATATCTTTATATTATTGTTCGTAGGCAGAACATAAAGGTCCTCCAAAACTAGAACAAGACTAGCCAAAAGGACAAAAATTGCCCTGTGTCCCCCACCCCCTAGGGCACACATTTCTGCTGAAAACCAAAACCATTTCTTGGGTTATCTGGGAAGCTACAGGACCAGCAAAGCAAGAGCTGGACAATCTGCAAAGCATATCTAAACAGGACTTACACAAACCCCCAGCTACTTCAAACAGATAACAAATGCCTATCATTGAATCAGGGTCCTGAGATCTTTCCAGTATCAAAGGTTGCTCAGAAAGTGATTCTTTGATCACCTGCATACTGTAATTGATACTTGAGTATCAATAGCTTTTAATAAAATATTAGCTTTCAATCAATATGCACACTTCTATGAAACAGTCAGCACAGGTATTGGAGGTCATTGCAAAGTAAAAAATATTAATATGTTATTTCCTTGTGCATAAAATATACCTTTAGATTAAAAAAGTTAAAACCAATGCCTGCAAAAGCCTTTGTCATACATATTTCTCACTGTCAGAAAAGCCCATCAGCCATAAGCACCGTGAACTTCATGGAAAAATTTTTCTTGAGCTTAAGAAGCTTTGTATAATTCCTTTGTTTTAGAAATAAAGGCCTTACTCTGGAATCTTAAATCCAAGCAGCAAATACAAAAATACAACAGCAGAGGAGCAAAGTACTGCACACTCCACAGATACGCCTGTTGTTTCTTGACAAACTAATCTCATCCACGATGGCACGCTGCCTTCCAGGAGGAAATCCCCGTTACACACTTGTCAAATCCAAGTTAATATCCTGCAAGTTTCTGGCCTTTCTAGAGGTCCAGTGACTGCATCCCTGATCATTTCTACCATTCCTTAAATCAGTATGGTAGGTATTTGGCATTTCCCTGTTCCAATGTGAACGGGCTCCTCTTCCTCTGTATGGGATTTCTTTGGAAGAAATGTATTTGTATGTGCCATAAGCTGTACAGATTTTGGTGGCAGCAGACTCCAGATACTATACATTGCAACATATGCAATTGAGGAGCATTTGAGTCTTTTTTCCTGGTATTTCTCAAGAGTAACATCAGTGCTCGCTGTTACTGAAAGGAGACAAACCATATAACCCATTCAAGCACCAAAAAGCAAACACAACATAGGGAGCCTGTATCTGGCCATTAGTCACCCACCTGCCATTTCTCCTTTGTCTAGCTCAATAATGCATTGGGACAAAAAAAAAAAGAGGATATAGCAGGGAAAACAGAGAATTCCTATCCACCGTGGGCAATGTTGTGACTGACTAACCAGCCTTCGGCTAAAGACATTAATGCAAGCCAGGACTCTGAGAATCAATATGGGATGTTTAGACCACATCCATCTGTTTGACTTGCTGACCCCACGCACCCTGCGCCTCTTACCTGGGACCATTCTTTAGAGCATCTTGGCACACACCAACAAACTTGCAGCTGAACACAAACCAGGGTTTTTTCTAAGATACCAAAAGTTTGGGGGCAGAGGTCCAGTATTTTCTGAAGGGAAAACATCAAGCTATGATGAAAAGCCCCTTAGAATGTTTTTGTACTGTCCAGCCATAAACCTAAAATTAGGCTTTTTAGGCTACAAATGAGAAGAAATAAGCATATTTGTGAAAATATACTTTAAATGTTAAAAAGGACTGCTAACAGAAAGGTCAAAGTGTTCTCCATGTTCACTGAGAGTACGACAAGAGGTGATAGGCTCAAATTGTGGGTAGTCAGTAAGCAAATCTTTCTAAATGGCTGAGTAAGTAGTGGGAGAGGGCAGGGGACAAAAAGGGTATGAAGGATTTTCCCTCACTGAAGTTATTTGGGTGTTTTTAAGAGCAGGTAAGACAATGGATCCTGCCATGAGGAGGAGCGGTGAACCAGATGCCCTTCTCTATGATTCACTTGCTTCTGTGGTGGAGTAGAAGAGTTCAATTCTGTGTCTGAAGAACAAAGAGATTGGTACAAATGGTTTCCAGTAAGAGAAGACAGAATGATGGAATTTTTTGCTTGTTTGGACAGAGAAGATGACAAACCCTGGCTGATAGAGCTCCAAAAAGATCAGAACTTAGTTGAATAAACTCTTTCCCAAAAGCAAGTTCTATTTTCATCAGCACTTACTGTTGAAGCATAGAAATGGATTTAGTCCTATTGCATCACAGTGCATTAGGTTGAAAGCAACCTTTAAAGGTCATCTAGTCCAACAGCCTGCAGGAAGCAGGGACATCTGTAACTAGATGAGGTTGCTCGGAGCTTCATCAAGCCTGACCTTGAATGTCTCCAGGGATGGGACCTCCACCACCTCTCTGGGCATCCTGTGCCAACGTCTCACCACCCTTGTAGTAAAGAATTTAAATCCTGCCATAAGAGAGCTTCGGTGACATGGAAAGCCTCGCCCTTGCTTGTTCTTTAGACAGACAGCTTCATTCACCAGTCTTGAATGAGTATTAAATAATAATAATAATAATAGTAGTAATAATATTGAAGCATGAGCTTAAGGTTTAAGTTCACACATAACCATAAACATGCCTGTGCAAAACAATTTGAAGCACTAAATTTTTGTGATGGCATATACACCAGTACAAAAGGCTGCAGCTAAGAAATGGTGTAAAAATGCTATTTATGCCTAAGCCAAGAAATACAGCTATCAGCATGATTTGCGGCCAGCCTTTTAATTAATTTTAGTATTAATAAAGTTACAGAAAATCAATGTGTCAAAAGGACTTGAAAGGATTACGAACTACTCTGGACAAATTAGCAACACTTTCATGCCTAGAGCATAGGAAAGCACAAAGATGTTTAATTAAACTATTTACCAGTGAGGAATTTTAAATCACTATAAATATTACATTTTTAAGTACATTTTTTCCTCCGATTGAAAGCAGTTAGGAGCAAATAATATGCAGTTTCCCAAAGGCATTTTTTTTTAAAGGAAGGGATGTAAAAAATGTTGCAGTTAAATCCAGTAACTGAAGGTGAAGTCAGGAACAAAAGAATGTAACATGGCATTTAAAATTAGAGAACTGGGGAATAATTCAACTCCAAAGTAACAAAAGATGTTACAAAACTGCACGGAAAGAGGAAGAAGAAGATTTATAATATGTGGTTACTCAGGGCCCACACACACTGTGCTTCAGTGAACCGCTATTGTTTCTTGTGAAAATATCAATACCTATAAAAATAAACCACACTGTTCACTGGATCCTCGTTGGTATGAAGTCTGTGGTTTTCCCACATCTAATTGTTGTGACTGTTTACTAGACTCTCCAAGGCTTCTACTCTCTCAGCATGAATTGTGGCAAGATGTTCCACTCCTTTGTGCCTCAGCTTCCCCTTTTCCAAAACAGCAATTAAATACTTATCAGCCTTCTAGGGGTGCATTGAGAAGCTACCTTATCCATGTTAGTACAGCATTCTCTGACAACACAAAAGAACCATTCTTTTTAGTATTATTATGAACAGAGCTTCCCTATGGCAAGAGTGCACTAGCTATCTCTCTGTGGGACTTATCTAAAGCTGAAATGAATGCAACCAAAAGCTTTCTATTGAGTTAATGGGTGTTGAGTCAAGACCTGCGTGAGAATGAGTCACCTGACATGGAGTTGCTCCTTTTTTGTTTTGCTGGATTGGCTCAATACTCTTCTGCTGACTTGTCCTGCAGAGCAAAGAAATGCTCTCTGATGCAGGCAATACCCACTGGTGCATAGATTACCTGCTGCTGAACTTGGCCAACAGCCCACTAAGGGACTTGAAACATGTTTCTGCATTTCAAGGCACCTGGAACTAAACATTTCCCTTCACTGTTCTGGGCACAGAGATGCTATTGACTGCAGTTCAAACAAAAGAGTACTACTTAACACTAGAAGCTAAGCCCTGTCTTACATTTAGCACCTGCCACTTAAGGATTTCAGGAAAGGAGAGACCAGTGTAAGAGTATTTGGTGCCTACTGAGTTAATAAAATCATAGTGCTGTCGATTCAGGTTGTCTTAAGACCAAGTTCCAAATGCATTTGGAAATGCCCCACTGTTGCCCTGAAGGATAAAGTGAAGAGAGAAGATGAGCACACAATTTGAGATGCAACTTGTAGCAGGACAATGAGCTGTGCTCAGCATGTAGAGAACAGAATGGACTCCAAAAGCAAGGAATGCTTCAGAGGAGTATTGATATGTCAGTGCCAAGTAAAATCCAGAGGGTCCAGATCTGCCCGAGGTCCTTATCCACAGTCATACCCATTGTGATGGATATCTGCTATCTAATCCATAAATGGTGACACATAACTATGACCCCAACGCAATCAATATTTTCATGGTTCTTTAAAAGTTATGTAGCATTAGGCAAGAGAACTCACTAATGAGAGTTAGAAGAGCAAGATCAAAAGACGGCTCTTTCCTCCCAAAATAGCTGAAAAACTATCCCACTGCAGAGCTACCTTCACTCCTTACTGACTCAGACTGGGGTTTTCAGCTAGCAGACACGTCTATCAATTCACCATGGCTCTGGACCACAATATGAGCAGTGGTAAAATTTGTTTACTGACCTCTGTGAACATACAAGACCCTGCACAGTACTTTGGAAGTTCAAGTGCCACACCAAAAATATTAATGTTTCTTTCTGGAATGCTAATTTAGTTCACTGAAAAGGAAAAGGTGGCAAAGAGGGTCAGTAGATTAGATGGCAGAAATAGCGCTGTCTCTAAAAGAGTGACTGCATTATCAATTGGCTGCCTAAAAGCTTCTGTTCAGGTCTTCTTCAAACACATACAGTGGTTCTGGATGAGAGGCCAGTAACCTGCCCTTTGAGATTGCCACTTCACCATTGTGAAACTTGCTGCATTATTAGTATTATTATGGGGTCAACTACACCACCTTGAACCTGACAGGTAAACTGCAGCAACAAAAATCTCAAGGCATCAATTTTAGTGATAGCAAACAATTGGAACATTTGTTCTAACCATAGCAGGAAATATCTGCGGTTGAGTTGTCTCTCACAGACAGGGGAGGGTAAGAAGGAAAGAGCAGGAGAAGGGCACTGGTTGGGTTTTTCCCTTGAAATCGAGGTTTCTCAGAAGTCTACACTTCTCTATGCTTTAGGCACAACTTTCCAATAACATGCTACAGAAGGGCTTGTTCTGAAAGCTGCATCAGATTCAAATCCTGAAACCACACAGGACAGAAGTGTCTGATGCAATAACCTGTCAAAATCATTCGATTTTCTTACTTCTTCTCTACCCACACTGTAAATCAAATTAGCATATAAACTGCAGACTAGCATTTAAATTCCAAGACTACTTCTAAACAATGTATTTCTATGTACCATAAATTATTCCACAGAATTAAAATTCAAAATACATCATTCAGTAAATACTTCCTGTTTCTACGGTAGATATGGGTTTGCTTTATACACGCAATTATTACATGTAATTATTTTATTACATGTAATTATTGTAGCAATTCATTGCTTAGAGAGGGTAGAGGTAAAGAAAGTTCTGTAAACTTCACAAAATGAGGATTGAAAAAGTGCTAAAAGTCCAATATTCAAATATCAGGCAGAACTGCACAACTCCATGGTAAAATCTGGAGATTAATTCCTTTCACGGAGGAACATCTGTCAGCATACCTGGATGCATAAAGAGGAGGATGTTTGCATATAGGTTGTACCACATCTTGGCAGAATGTTCTGCTGACATATGTTGGGTGACCAGATAACTTTCCATACCATTTCCTGAATAGGTGTCTCCCACAGCAAAATGGGTCAAGTCATTCCCAAGTCCAAAGGAAGTTTCTTCATTTTACAAAAGGGCCATGAGTAATACGTGCAAAGAGGGGAATAAAAATCTCATCACTCTTGTTTTAAAGGCTCACTGTCAAGCTGTAGTATATAATTAGTGAATAGTTGTCTGAAATTAAAAAAATTAACCCCCCAAATTAGAGCATTCAGCCCCAGTAGTCCCTACACAAAATGTATTGAGTGACTGCAAGATTTTAGGATGTTTTTAGGAAGTATCCCATGCAGCCCCAAGGAAAACACTGCAAAACGGAGCATGTTTTTTTCAATGGTTATCACAGATATTAAAGGCCAGAAATCTTTATCATGATTATCACAACTGTCTTCACAGCAAATGCCAACACTGTGCAAAAACAAGTCAGACCCACCTACAGTTTCCCCCTCATATCAGCATGATATATATAAATAATTTACAGCCTATTAAAATGAAACAGCATTTGTTTACTTGATTAAATGGCAGTGGGATATAGAAAGTATACATCATAGTTTCAAACTACAGAAAAACTTGTATGTGTCAAAATCATACCAGAGCACAGACACAGCCCATCAGAAATAAAATTATTGTATTTTAATTATGTAATTTGTAATGCTTAAAAAATACTTCATTAACATAAATAAAGCACTTTGGAAGCAAACTCCCAAACTGGTATGTCAGAAGAAAGCAACCGAGGAGAACTTATTTTTCAACAAGCAAGCAGGGTAAAAACCTGTGGAAGTCAATAAAACGCTTTAAATCACTAGATTCCAGCAAATGAGAGCATCTGGAGCAGCAAATCTTGCTGCCAGCTTCAAAATGGGCAGACTGTGATTTACCTGAGAACAGATAAACAACCTGCCAGTGTCACAGGAAGAGACTGAAGGCAGCTTCCTACTCAAGGGTAACTTTTCTTAATAAAACTGCCTTTCACTCAACAACTTAATTAATATTCAGAGTTCAAAGCTCTAGGAATAGGTGAGCAGAAAAACACTAAATGCATCATTCTTGGTGAATGTAGGTTAAAGCCTTGTTAGGTTGACTAACCTATCGCAGAATGCCATGGGATGAACCTCAGCACACCAGGCTTGTGTGAGACTGAATATTGATTATCTATTAAGATAGCCACTAAATTTTAAACAGTTCAGAAGGTAATATAATTTTATACTTCATCTAAAATATTATTTTAGTCACTCTGCCTCTGTGACTGCATTTTCTGTGCAATTAGCACAGCTTCCAACACAATAGCTTCTTACTGATAACCACTGAAACTTCAGCTTCTTACTGAAGTTTCTATTCCACAGTTCTCATGATCAGAAATAGGAAATATTATTAAAAAAATGTTTGGGGAAATGAAGTTTCATCAAGAGCAAAACACTGTATGTTAGTCTATCTTGAGAAAGACGCAAGATTATAGAAAGAGTGGAAGCTGCCTATTTAAAATTCAGCAATATCCAAATGGATTTCATTTTGCTCATTTCAAACTGACCTAGCATTTCACTCTTCATTTCTTTTTATAAAGATAAAACCATTCAATATCATACTGAAATATCTCACTTGGAGCACCAGTCACCAAGCCCACCAAGCACGGGCCTTTGCAGCACCAGAGAGCATCTGCTCCACAGCAGATGACTTTGTACCTCAATGAATTAGACTCAGGTTTCCAAAGATGTGGTATGTCCTGCTCTAGACAATAACTCTGCTTTTGGCTTCACAGTGTAGATAATACATGTAATACTGGGCACGTGCCCTCAGCGCTTCACATTTGAAACTTGTTAACCCTTATCCTGAACTCATTAGAGCCTGACCCCACAGACAAAATTCAGTTGTCATCAGAATGCCAGCCCATCTCAGGCTTTCAGATTTGTCCCCAGATGCACAGTTCAATATCAAGATAATTTCTTATTTGTTTTGTTTCATTAAAGAAGAATAAATTTTAAAAACTGAGTAATAGCTACAATCTATTTTGCTTGTGCCTGATATACACTAGTGACAGGATGAGGGAGAACTAGTTAAGTATTTACTGCCTGATATTATTATTATTACTACTATTATTGAGAGGGAAAGTCTGTATAAACATAAAGCATGGTACAAATGCAGGATTAGTGCTTCTACTGCACAGTACTTATTTTAAATACATATATTATTATAATGTACTATCATTTCTAGATACATCAGGTAATGAATGAGTTTCTCCTCATCTGTGCTTTTTAACTGTGATAGCTAAAAGGAAGTCCTTTTAGCAAGATAATAAACCTGCAAGAAATAGTTATCTCATTCTGTTATTTTGTTATTATACCTGTTCTGGATTTTTTTTGTGCATGCACTTTAAATGAATGTTCACCCATTACTGTCAAGCAACTTGTCTTACTAGTTCACACTTTTTCTGTAAAGCACAAACACTCAGCTTTCTAAATCATTTCCATGCCCAGCAGTACTGCCTTGCTGGCATGAAAGGAACATTAGGAAATTAGAAGTGCACATACGGAAAGCAAGTGCCAGATTATCAAAAACATTTCCTCATCACTGCAAAGGCCACTACTTCACCCACAGCACTCTCATTTAGAACAAGATTTAAGGTCTGGAACTTTTCTGACATGGCAGACTGTGAAAGATCAGGGAAAATTCAAAAGTTTACTCAAAAGGTACAGATGATACAGAAATAATGACTCTCAGGGCAAAATAAAAATCTGTTTATAGACAGCTACATACTATCAGCCTCTCTCAGGAGGTGGGTAGTGCTACAATTTTAAAAACTACATAATATTAGCTACAAGATATCCTGTCATTATGAAAGTCAAGACTCCCTATGACCTCCCCCTAAGGATAACATGTGCATTACAACATAATTATTCCAGACTGGAAATCATTCTCATATTGAATACTCCTGTGCCATCCTTCCACTTGAGAAAATAGCTCACCCAGCACAGTTCTAAGCGTGGTGGTGTGTCAAGATGACTTATTTCCATTTCAATAAATCTGCCTGGTATATTCATCCTTTGCCAGACAGGTGCACCATCAAAATAATCCTGAGATCAGCCTTTTTGGGGGGTTGTGGTTGAAAGATGTTAGGTTCTGTTGGACCAAGCACTTCAGCAGCTTCTCCATGTTTCCCAGAGATTGCCAGGGAAAGTTCTTTAAAAACCTCTAGATGGAAAGGAGACCTACCCACTTTCCACTAAGACTTTAAGATATCAGATTTCATTTTCCTGACCAGTATTAAAAAAGAATCACTGGATTTATTGTCTAATGCTATCACACTTGTTTCTCCTTTCTAAATAATATGTCATAGTCCTGGAGACATTAATTCTCAGCAATATTAATAACAATTTCCAAGCCACCTAACAGGAAATGGTTTTGAGGACTTTATACATTTTCACTTTTGCTCTTATATACTTGTGTCAGCCCTGTTCAGAAAGCTTCTCCTCCTGGGTAATTTCTCACATTTCAATCCACTGACCAGCTTCAAACCACAGGTAATAAAATGTTGCTGCTTCTTACTACACATTTGATCTGATCTCAGCCATTGCACTTCATATGCAAGCCACAGTGGGACATGAAGGGGCTGTGTTCTGGTTGACAACATCACTCAGCATGTGCACCACAGGGCTTCTTGAGCCATGTTTCAAGCTAAGCCCAAAGGGCCCACAAATAGGAAAGGTACCTCTCATACCACACCTACCTACCTTGCCTGTGCCTAAGCGTTATGCCAGCGGGGGGCCCGGTAGCATGTGGGATTCAGTATGGCAGCGAGGTAACACACACATACAACACACAGAGTATACCCCTAGTACTGCTGTGCACTTAAGAGCTCACCTGTACAGGAGAAATCATCCACACGCACATATCCCATGACACAGTCACAGCGGTAGGATCCAGGCAAGTTAACGCAGACTGTATTGGCGTGACAGTAATGCATCTTGGCAGCGCACTCGTCAATATCTGCAGGGAAGAATCAGCCAGAAAAGTTACAGTCAGGCTTGGTAAAACGCCTAACACGACACAATATTAGAATAAGAGAAAATAAATTTTGTTTACCACTCCAAAGGCAATCTGGTTTAACTCTAACATTAAAGAACAAGGCAAGTTTAGTAGAAAAGTATTCCTTAGGAGAGCTAAAATTCCTGTATTATAATAATGGGTTTCTTCCACTGTTCTTCATGATTTTATTTTTTTTAAACTCTGGAAAAATAACACATACATTCTCTTTTTTCCAATTACAATATTAAAATGCAAAAACCAAAGCAGAATTTTCAAAACAAAAAAGAGTGTTGGAAGTCTGTAACACAGAAAATCCTAATTCTGTCTCATCAGTAAACTAAACCATGAAGGCGTAACAACTGCACAGCATGATATCAGTTGCAGTTCTGGATAGATATGGCACAACAACGTTTGTCAGAGTAATGTAGCAGATTCAACTGCAGAGTTATCAGCGAGTACTCCAGCCCTCCAGACTCACCCGAGTGCTCTGACAGTGCCCTGTCCCGGAAACACACTTCTATTACAGGGCCTGCTGAACAGCACACTGCTGATTCCACATCCCACATAAGCAGAAGCACCTAAGCCCATTTTAGCCTGCTCTACATCATGCCAATGGGAGGAGAAAAAAAAAAAAAGAGATGACTAAGGAGCAGTAGAAACCTGACCTCATATCTCTGTTTGCTTGAGCAATCTCTACTGCTGCTGCAAATTCAAAGTTCAAAACTTTTCACAATAGTGAATCAAACCTATCATTTACTTGCCTGTTTAAATATCCCAAAGCTCTGTGATATTGTAAACTGTAATATCTTCCCCCATCCTTCCCCACAAACCCAGCCATTATACTGAAGAATTCTCTCTGTTTTTCTTCTCAGCAGGATAGATTTTCTGCTTAGTAGCACAGATTTTACATAAAGTAATTCATGGTTTTCAAAAGATTAATTCTAGTGTTACATTGGACCACACAAAGGAAGATGAATCAGACTCATTTTTTCCGCCTATGACTTTCTCCTTGTTATTGCTTGCTCACATTCAGGAAAGGTATTAACTGACAACACAACTGGAGAACTTCCTCGGCCAGTGGGGTACAGATGAGTTAGTAACCCCACAGCAAGGCCTCCTACCACATCCCTCTGCACAGCCACTTGTAGAAGTCAAGCTACAGTCTCCCATCTGCCTTACTACTCGGTGCTTATGGAAGGGCTACAAGGGGTTACTGCCAGAACATAAGGATCTCACGGCGGAAGGTGGAGGAGTTGAATTGTGCACATACTGAGTTCCTGGTTGCCCAAATTCAGGTATTCTGTTTAACCTTCCTAAAGTGAAGTAGCTGCAGTTGAGAAACACACACATTTTCCAGTCTCTAAAAATGAAACACATGCCAGCTGTGCTCACACTTTCTATACTACAGACATCTGTCCAGTAGGAATGACTAGCTAAATCACTTCATGTTGGCCACCAAACAGCTGTCAGTTGGCAGTGATTTCTGACTGCTGCCAACTTGGGCTGAATTAGAAACGATGGCCTGGAGACAAAAGACTTTGTATACCACTGCAAACACCTTGAACTATCTCATTCCTGCATTTCTGTTGTTTCTGTTGCAGTGGCACTTGATGAAATGAATTTTAAAAAGTCAGGAGCATCAATATATGGAAGATAAAAGCCAAGAAAAATCCTCCCACATGTCTTGTTATCACACTACTGAGTGCTAGAGCCACTTGGGAAACACTCAGGTGTTGACGTGTGTTCACACTGTTCTGCTTGCAGCCTCTTTTTAATAGGCTTTTGGAGCATAGCTTTGAGGAGTTTTGTTCTTGCATATCTAATAATTTTCTAGCATAAAAGGGAAAAGAACAAAAAGATGTCTGAAAAGAAAGCAAGAATGTCAAAACAGCAACCAATCCACCTGAAAATTAACCTTATGTGCTACCCTCTGTCTTCAGCTTCCTCACGGAATTCAGTGGACAACACTCCTCTTTCTTCCCCCAAAGAGAAGTCAGAGGATTGAAAGTCTCAAAGGTGAAGATGTTTGAACTTTGATTCATTGCAAGCAAGGTCCACATTACTGTAACACAAAATATGAGACTACCCAGAGATAAAAAGAAAATTCACAGCAGCCTATGTGAAAATATCACCGTGGGAGAATTTCTCAAAAAGAGACTAAGGACTTCAAGTGATGACTATAAATAGGGAAACTGAGAACAACTGACACTGAGTTGCTGCAGAAGTCCTTGAGTATGGGAAGAAAAAGACTGGTCCCAACAAAGGAAGCAGCAGGAGCAAAAGATCTCTCTCTTCAAACTTTGCTCATTTATTTAGCTCTTTTCTCAATCTTTCCTGGTGCATTTTCCATAAGACATTTCAGTATTTCACATTTGCTTTTACTTTTGCTGTGTTAGCCTTCTACCAATACATGCATTTCCTTTCCAGAGAATAATATTAAGAGGTCAAAACTGGCAGGAGCATTTTCTTATTAAAGCCTGAAGGGCAATGCTAAAGCTGTTGATCTGGGACACACTTCTACAAATTCTTGTAAAAGGTTAGGTATTCATCACAAAAAGCTTTGGGTTTTTACTTAATATTGTTAGAGCAAAATCCATAAAACACACAGTGGTATATATCAGCTCAGTTGTAATGGAACTCAAATTGTGATTCATGTGTATAGATTGCTTGTCGCATTTGAAATATTAGACCTCATCTTCTAGTGGTCTTTTGAGGTGATAAAAATACATGATTTATGTTTCCCTCTAGACTGGTGAAGTAGTTTGTTTTTCTTTTAAAAAGGTATACTTATGGTCTTTAAAATGAGACTTGACACAGCATAATGATCATTCATGTATCACCAGCTTCCATCTACATAAGCTAGGTCTTTGCAACAACAAAGACATTTGGGCTTCAGCTTCTCAGTAAGGACCATCACATTAGAGACTGCTGTTCCATTGTGTTCAAGCCTTTCCTTAGCAGTTGGCAAAACAGGGTTCATTCCCTATGCAAAGCTATCTTTAGCACAGTACTCACCTACCTTACAGCTAATCAGTTACCACCATTACTCCTTACAACACTTGTGAACAGTTTTTGCAAACTTACGGGAAAATACAGGCTTTTTATCTTTTACTAGTTGTGCCACTGCACTCAGCAATGCTGTGAGTACACGAAGACAGAGCACAAGAAGAGGATCTCAGTGGAGATAACCTGCTTAGCACCTGACGTGCTTTTCGCTGCACAGCAGGCACTCATCATCTCATACCAACTGAGAGAAACAAGATGGGATGGAAAGGCAATATGCATGGTGTTCAAGCCATGGCCAGTGAAAGAGGTTTTCTCATCTGAAAACATACTTTACAAACCACTTTTTCCAGGCCTGACTTGGAATCCTATTGCTAAATAGAGATAATACAGATGACAATGAGACACCAAATCACAACTAGAGTATCTTTCTATTGTTTGTACCCACCAACAAGTCACATCAAACCTAATTAATCTCTACTGTAAAGAGGGCACAGTTCCTGTTAATGGCAATGGGAGTTTTGTCCATTCACCCAAAAGGTGAAATGGGCCTACTATTTTTTAAACTGTTAGCCCTGTAAAAAACACAAATGAGCAATCTTGAAACCAAATATACCCTACCTCTGGAATTACAGACCACCATTTGCATGCATTTAATAATAATCCACTTGGACATTAGCAGTATCATCACCAGTTGTTTGGGGCTTCACAGTTTAACTCCTGGAAGACACTAATGTTGAAATCAAAACAAACTATGCAGTGTTCCAGAGCACCAACAATGATGTATTTGGAAATCTAAGTATCAGAATCAATTACTCCATTTGCAGCTGCCTCCCAATTACTTGCTTTCAGGTTGGGGAGCATATTTTCCCAAACTTAATTCTAATTTTCAAGCACTCTGTAAGGAAGCAAAGACATAAGATCAAAAGGGAGTGGAGGGGTGAAGAACAGCTTTGGAAAAAGTTCTGATCTCTAATTCATGACTCCCAACTAGAAAACACTATTAATGGGGGGTTGTGGGGGTGTGTGTGTGCATGAATTTCCCTCCTTTTTATTCAAGTTAATATTATGCCTTCACTTGAACTTTATTAACCCTGGTCTAAACAATCTGGATTTTTAAAAATGCAAAATGAATCTATGTTCTTATTTAAATTTTATTAAATCTTATATACAAATTTGATGTAATCATATAAACAAAGTTTCCAAAACAGTAGACCTAAAGAGTAGTAGAGCATAAGAGAGGTCCTAAAATTTCAGTCACCCTGTGCTTATGCAAAAATGAACACATACTATTTTCACTCTACTGACTCAGCAGCTCCTTGTTCATTATATTTACTTTTCATTCTCCAAATTCTTCCTGATTCTGTCCTCCTGCTCTCATCTTTCCACTGCCAGACTCACTTGTCTTCAGCTCTGCTTACCTTATTTTTTATCCTCCCACTGCCTGTCTTCTTCTGCATATGTCTAACATACCCCATACCTGGATTTGACTTTTAACACAGGATTGCTTTCTCAAATTCTGCAACATAACCCTCAGGGAGCCATAAAGCATTAGACAGCAGCAGTCAGCAGTTCCCTGTGAACTGGCAGCAGCTCAGCTTCCCTTGGTTGTCTAAGTAAGAAAAGACTAATTATTGGCTGCAAATGTTTAGGCTACCCTTAAAAACTGTTTACCAGCTTGTACTCCTTGATAGCAATTCATCTCCTCCAAGGCAGGGCAGCAGAGCAAACACAGCTGCCCCTCACCATTCCTCTTTGAGGGACAGAGCTGCAGCCTGTTCAGAGGGAGGGAAACAACCCAAAGCAGATAAACCAAAGGAAAATTTCACTATCAATAAAGCTGAGAATTATTACCCTAATGTTGTTAAGTAACCTACTAACTAAAAATTCCTTCATAAATTAGGGCTGGTGTAGAATCACCTGGGAATTCATAAGCAATAAAATAACTATCGATATAATAACATCAGGAAATACTATCACTTTGGCTTTTAGAACATCATTAAAATGGTGCAGCCTCTTCCTCTGGGCACCATGTAAAAGTGCTTTACATTGATATATACCTATTTTATGATCAAGAGTATCAATATTCCAAATCCACTTTCTAGCAATTCAACTGCCCCTCTAAAGGCAACTACGTAAATATCAGGTTAAACAAATATTTAAGAACATACAGGCACGTAAAGTGCACAGTCCAGACCTGAACTAATGTAACACTCCCAAGAAGGACAAAAATAAGAATTCAAATGAAGTAATCTTCCTCGTCTTTATTTCAATACTGTTAAGTTAAAATTATTTTACTAATCACACTGAGGAAAGCAAATGGTCATTCTCAAAAAAAAAAAAAAATCACAACAGGTTACAATATTTTGCCTTAAAAAAATGAAAATTAAAAAAACCCCAAAGTTTTCCATAACCTGAGTCTCCAATGATCTGACCAACTCTTTGGAACCAGGATATTTCAGCTACAGTCATTTTGGTCACCATTCCTCAAAATATCACCATCTTATTATGAATGACAGCATCAGACTCTGTAAAGCTTGCTGTCCCAGACTACCCGGTGTCCCTCTAAGTGAAAAGATTTCCCTTTTATTATTCCACTAAACTCTGCTACTCTCAAAGGAAAACTGAAAATTTGCAGTTCCACTCTCCCTTGCACTTCCCATCATTACACTGGCAATTTAGGATGCATTATTAAATGTCTGTGTGGTTGTTTTGGGGCAGATCGTCCTCAAGAGCCTTGAAATCTGTTAGGATAAAAACGGTTTATTTAAACTGCACTTTTTGTAAAAGATCATTTAAATCCATTAGAAAGCTGCCACTGATGTGTTGGCATTAAAGAAAATACAAGTAATGTGGTGGTGTGTTTAACAGAAAGGAGCCTTAACCCTAAGTGAACAACTGCATTCGTTTGATAAATACATTAATAGAAAATGTTCCCAGACTTATAAATATTACTCCTTCTAAAACATTTGTAGCTATAAGCTCTTAGGGATGGTTGATAACTTATTCAGAAGGTATCTCTGACAGTTGCAAATAAGTTATTTTTAAAAATACACAGCCAGAATTCATATATGATAATGCAGCTTAGAGAACACAGATTAAAAATAATCACAAAAAGCAGAATGAAACATTTGGGGGAACAGGTTTTGGCTAACGGCAGCAGCTCAGTCATTTGCTCAAACATGCCAAAGCAACTAGCAAAAACAAGTCAAGATTCTTCTTGTATAATAGCAGCCGCTATGATGCTTAGAACTCAACTGAAGTTAGGAAAGATGGCTTTATGCAGGATTATTCAAGCCTTTTAATTTTCTCTTTTTAATTCTTCTTTGAAAATATACTGATAATTGTCTTAAAATGCAAGGCAGCAAAACAGGCTACTAAGTGCTGTGCCTGAGTGGGTGTAAAGACTTTTCCTTAAAGATGCTGCTTAATCTGCTCTTCCACTAAGTGGCTTATGAGAGGATATGGAAGGAGCAAACTACTTCTCAGTTTCGGGGTCTGCCTGGCCAGCCGGATTCAGAACGCTTACCCAAGGCAGTGCCACTGTCCCTGCTCTTCAGCTACTCTCTGGCCTCTTGGACTCAATCAAGTGTCTCCATTTCTTTGAGGCCTCTGTGCTATTCATGGATTCTGAGGAACATTCATTATGTCCTCTCAAGGACATTACAGTAGAGAGGTGTTTCATCAGTCCCAGGGATTTCAGCATACTGAGGAATACCAGCAGCTACATCAAGAAAGGATTCTATAGATCAGGGAAATTGCCTGGTATCTATCAGAAGAAAACCCAAACACTTATGTCCTCTTGAGCTGTATTAAGCCCTCTGAATAGTCAAATATAAGATGCAACTGATGATGATGATTATAATGAGACCAGATCAAATAAAATGGAGTTAATCCCAAATAAGCTGGTGCTGGCTCTGCAGAAGATCGTGGCTCTGGGAACCTTGCAGGAAGAAGCATATAACAGAAGTTTTCCCCTCTTTGGTTGAGAGTACCCACGGGTTTTCACGGATTACTATCACAGGAACTATCACTGTACCCCTCGAGAACAGGACTACAAAATGAACCAGTAGGGATCTGAGCAACCTCAATCTATAGCCACAGTAATGCTGCTGACAATATTGCCAGTGACACTACAATAAGAGTTAAATTCAGAGAAAGATAAAAGGCAAACTCAGGAAAAGGCATGCAATTTGAATATGATGCATTTTGAAATCTTCTTTTATAAAAATGTGAAATTAGAAAAAAGCCCCTGTAGCTGTAAGTCCCACAACGGCATTCACTTGTTCTTTCATATTATCTTAAAACCAGCTCCAAAACCTGTTTGTTATTCTTTTTTTATTCACTTCTAGAGGTGACGTGTTCAGTAATTCACATTATAAACTCTTTCATCCATCACTCATACTTAGTCAAAGTTAGGAAATAATCATACATTCTACCTTTCTCAGAACAGAAGTTTTTTTAAGGCTTCACTCCGAATGTTAACATTCCATTTCTGGAACACATAAAAATGCCCACAGATGTGTTAAGTAAGAAGTTGGGGTACCCAACGTTCATCTTTATAAATGTAACAAATGCCTACACAGGTGTAGGAACAGGTATCCAAATAAAGAAAACATGGCTTAACTTAGCCACGGTAATCATGTTTGCCAGTTCATCAGAGAAGAAACAGTATACAAAACACAAAAAGCCACTGGCTCTCTCCATCCTGCAGTAGGCAACAGACTGTGAAAAAATAATGACATTCCTCCCTAGGCATCCTATATGTCTTTCCCTAAAGCAGGAGGTGCTTTGGGAATCTCCTAGCTGTTGAGAAGATGGTAAAAAAAAAAAACAAACCCAAAGTTTATCATAAGGCTTGTGGGACAAATTCTTGCCACCAACGATAATTTGATAAGCCAAACTGTAAGCTATACTCTCACAGTCTGTCAGCACCGCACAACTCTGGGCAGCTGTGAGCTTTAAAGTTTGGAATCAGCAACTTGACACTGTTCTCTGTTCCTTCCTTGCTAAAACATGGAGTAGGATGACACGGGTTTGATCTGCATCTGTACAGGAATACGTCTCATACAATGAATCTGTATAGGGCAACTAAAATATGAATATTTGTAAAGTCTATTCCCCTACATAAATGGTGCTCAGCAGTGCGATGCAATTAGCCTATCTGGGACACAGAGGGAGTTAAACCACCTTCCCCTGGCTAGAACCCACAGCAGAAACTGCAATTACTACAGGAATTCGCAGTAGGAAGAGTTATATATAATAAATCTACCTGGACTACACTCCCTTAGTATTTAGTACCACCATTTTTCTTCTTCAAAGGCTCTTAATGCACAAGAATTCATTCCAAATCTAACTACTTCATGCTTGGCTGTAAGAGTTACCATTACATAAGTCTACGTCAAATGAAAGGTTATGCTACTACTGCTCCCAAATATATTATAGCCCATTAGAAAACAAAGCAATATAAACACTTCACTCTTACCAAAACAGCTCTGTCCCCTAGAAAGATTGCCTCTAGTTTACTGATTACATAAATGTAGTCCCCAAAGTCCTGCTTGCTTTGGCTTTAATTTCACTTAGGAAACAATCTCCTTTTGGAGTTATCTCAGTAAGCACTGATGAAATAAATACTGCTGTTGAAAAAGGAATGTCAGGTTTCTGTAACAGATTCCCCTATTTCTGAATCGTTATTTTTTAATCTTCCTAAGCATTCTCAGAGAAACCAGTGATGCTTATATGGGCACAAGAGAGGAAGGGAAAAGGTGAGGCGAGCATTGTTTTTCTTCTAATCTTCCATTCACCTACGTTAGCAAAGTAATATGATACACTGAAATAACCATATCCATTTTCATTCAGCTACTACCTTACCTTTTCAATCCCTTCTATCTGATTTTACTAACGGCTGAGGGTGAGCAATGGATTACTACATCAAAACGAGCAATTCTTTCTTCATACCCCTGTACTGAGAGCAGTTACATTAAATACCTGGTTTCAGCAGCACTGGTCTCATATCGTCGCCCACAATTTTTGTTTCACTGTTCTATTTTTATCCCTAATTGTCTTACCCAGTTTGTCGTCTTCTATGTCCTGCGATATTGACTGGCTTTACTCTTTCAAATCCACACAGATGCTATCTTCAAATGATAAATTGTAGAAGGCTACCCATATAATTGATCTAGAATCCCTGTGCCCACAGCAACCTTTTACTGTGGCATTTTGAAGGACATTGTATCTCTGAAAAATTAAATGCTGGTGAAAACCGTATGCTTAGGGATTTTAGGGAGATTTGGGGGTGGGAGAGGGGGGTGTTGCTTTTTCCATTTCTTAAAAAAAAAACCAACCCTAAAGCAACAAATAATACAACATTAATTTTCACACTAAATTTATTCACTCGGTGACCATTTGTGCAGTGCAAAGCAGTACACAGTTAATGGAAAAATACTGTCCCATGTTGTAAACATTCACTGTGCCCTGTCTTCTATGTTGATGGCCTTCACAACACTATTTGCATTTTCCTAAATGTTCTCTCTCAACATTTGTTTCAACCATTCATTATTCATCTGTTTCCATCACATCTTGTTCCTCCAACCAACTCTGCTGAAAAATCCATGTGGAAACATTGAACCCATCATCGTTGCAAAGTTGGCAACTATGCCTCTTCAACACCACACAAGCCAACCCAGGCGGTTTCACATGATAGAGGGTTTACTGATTTTAATTTCATGGGGCCAGACTATTCCCTGTTAATCAGGTCCACACAGGGTTAGAGACAAATATCTTCTTCAGATGAGAAAATTATAGATGGCTGTGAAACAGTTCCTTTCCTAATATTCCCCTAAGCCATGCTAAACACCATTTTTTATTCTACATTGTTGGCACACAATCTAGTGTTATTGTTTGTGCTGCCTTAAATTTAATTTAATCTATAATGTAAAAATAAATAAATAAGCAAACAGCAGCAAAGGAAAAACACCTAATTTTCTATATTATAAATATTTTTCCCTAGAAACATAACCTTAATTGACATAACTGAAAAGTGCAAGATGCATTTCTCATCTAAGCAAATATGGCAATCAGGTGTGATTTATAGCATGAGTTACTGAAAGAGGCATTTCTGGTTTGGAGATTGCGACAGTACTGCATTCCTTCAGCATAACTTGAGGTGAGGTAAGCAGGAGGAACACTAAAAGGGGGAGGGGGAGAATCCAGCAGTTGATTGTAAAAATAATCTATCTGCGATCCTAATACCTGCCTCAACACTTAGGATGAAGTTTTAAGTGTTTTGCATTTGGCTATGAAATTGAACTGGTGGTTTAAGACTTTCCCCTTTCATAACATACTCAACGTTTAGCTGCAGTTAAAAAAAAATAAATTGGTACACTCAGGTCCTTATTATTTAATTTCTAATCACTCCACATCTGAACTACTATATCCATTACCATCACAGTGAGTCACTGATGTCTCTACTCATGTTTCCTTTATCGGTATCAACTACTGAGTAATGCATTCACACAGATCCCCTTGAGTTCCACCAAGACCAGTGGTCAGAGCACAGAGAAAGAATAGAACAGAGATGCTGACCAAATCCTTCCTGGCCATGAAAGCAAACTGCAAACATGCCTGTTGCTTGGTTGACATTTTAACCGAAGATCTTGAATGAGTATGTGCCCTCCTGCAAAAGGCTGTATTGCAAACAAGCTTTCTGAGACTCTTCCAGAAGCACGGTTTTAATTTGTAGTACACAGCACCCTGACCTTTGGGAGTGGAGGTCAGGAACAGAGGCAGCATTGTGTGATTATTTGTGATACTAAATTACTGTTTTCTTGCCAACATCATTACATACATTTCATAGCATGTTATTAGCAATAAGTCCCAATTCCAGCATGACTAAGAAAAGCTTTTACCAACTATAAGCAGTTCTCTCAAAAACCAGCAAAATTCTGTGAAACACTGACCTGATACAGCAGGGCAGTGGCAGAAGGTTGCAGTAATCCTCATGAAAGTGAAGAGAAAGACTGTGAGTTCAATGGGGCACAGGGAGGGGCAGGGAATGGGGGCTTCAGTCAGTTCCTCACAAGTTGCTTCCCTTCATAACCATATGTTTAGGGATTTGGGGGGCGGGGGAGGAACATTCCTCACACCCTTCCCCTGCTGCACTGTGGAGTCCCACCCATGTGAGACAGTCCTTCACGAGTCCTGAATCAAAGATCTCAAGCTGAATGAGAAGAAAAGGAGAGTTGAACCAACATTACTGCTTTCAAGTGCTGTGCTCCATCTCAATTTTTAAAGCTAGATTAAGATTTATTTAAAAACAAACTAGTAACTCCTGGATTGCTGTTGATAAAAACTTCATTTCTTTTGTTCCTGGAGAGAAACATTCTAAAAACAGTACAAGCTTCCACTATCAGTATTAAGATTGTGACTTCTATATAGGTCTAAAATACATTTTCACCAGCTCTAAGATGCAAAATTCTTGCTTAATCTCAATGGTCATTCTACATTTGTTGTAAATAAACTACAGAAAACCCACTGCAACAGCTAGTGATACCAAGGTCAGTGAAGAAGGAAGGGTAGGAAAACGCCCACACTGGAGTAATTCATGAAGAACTGAAGTTCATGGGAAGGACCCAAATTGGAGAAGTTCATGAAAGACTGTCTCTCATGGAAGGGACCCCACGGTGGAGCAGGGGAAGAATATGGGGAGGAAGGAGAGGCAGAGACGACACATGATGGACTGTATGTTCCACTCCCCATCCCCCCCTGTGCTGTTCTGGAGAGGAGGTAGAAGAATCACGAGTGAAGTTGAACCTGGGAAGAAGGGAGGGGTGGGGGAAAGTGGGGGTTAGATTTATTCTTATTTCTCCTTATTCTGATTTTATTGTCAATAAATTAAATTAATTTTCATCAAGTCTGTTTTCCTCAAGATGGTAACCAACAAGTGATCTTCCTGTCCTTATCTTGACCCAGAAGCTTTTCAGTGTATTTTCTCCCCCTGTCTTGTTAAGGAGGAGGAGTGACAACAGCTTGGTGTGCACCTAGCAGCTAGCCAAGGTCAACCTGCTAACTTTACTTATCACTTTAAACTAAGAATTTTATTTCCTTTAGCCTGTGAAAAAGTAATGTAAGCAATTATGTCACATTTGGTATCTCCCAAGCAGTTAAGAATGAAGAATCAGAGACTCATTTAACACAGGAAGGTATAATCAATTTTTTTCAAGTTTCCACTCTACTTAAGTCCTCTAAGAATGATGCTAATAACTATAATTTTAACAACTGATAGACGCAATTTTAGTTAGCTAGGCATTGTTTTTTATTAAGGTGAGTGATGTACTGAAACCCTATTAAGTCATAAACCCACCATTTAACAAAACTCCCAGCCTTCTTGAGGCAATTCACTTGACATTCTATTAAATCAAAGGAAAGGTGTGACTACCGTATCTAGGCTGCATCTGTATTTCTGGCTATAATAAATGTCAAGGAAAAATTAGTTATGCAAAATAACAAGATTTGTACACTGAGCACATGCTGCTTTCTCACAAAACATTGATATTCAAGATTTCTTTTTAAAAACTCATCTAACTTCTTCCAACAATGAACAGCTTCTTGTCATCCTGTAGTACTTTCACAAACCTAAATATAAATCAGTGAAATAATCTGACAATACAATAGACCAATCAATCCTATTTCTAACAAAGATTAATTTATATAGAAATTTCTCCTTAACAATCAGTTTCTATTTACCTTCCAGTGTTTCAGAAACACTCGTAACTTTGTTCCTTAGCTCTACCTTCTCATTATCTTGGCAGCCCTAAAACACCTCTTTTGTCTTGTCCACAAACCTGAATACACAAAAAGCTGTTCACACACAGATTTGAAGACAGTTCTGTTCATTCGATCCCCTCAACCAAGCCATACATATCTAACTTCTGGTCTTGCCTCATAAATCAGTTCCTACAATCCCTTCATCATTTTTACAGTCCTTTCTGAATAGCTTTCTATTTATTAATTTTAAATTATCTAACTGCATGTGTCATTTGCCTCAAGGTGTCACATGGTCTGAACTCTGCTTCTGAATCTTCACAAAGATTTTGGAAGGGTAAAATCAGATACTGCTTTGACATTGGGAAATTATCACAGAACCAGATTCTCTTAAAAAAGTTTTAGAGAAGACATGACATAAAAATATCCTACAGGAATAGTGAAATCAATCACTGTTAAATCATTCTGAGATTTACAAAGTATCATAAAGAACTCCTAACCAAAGGAAGGTTGGTAAGAATTTGTTATAAATAGTTACATAGCCTATAATTTCCACTGATTTTAGGTTATACAAATTCTCTTGCTGTTTTTCAACTAGGTACTAGATTCTTTTACACTGATAAATGCCCCATAAATCGGCTATTAGTTAAAATACAAGGAAGACACATGATCCCAAGGATGATGGGCAGAGGATGTTTCTCTTTGGCTCAAGGGCAAGATTCAGCTCATGAGGTGCACTAGAAGGTCTACATGCCACATCATCAGCTGGTTAAAAAAAAAAAGAGATAACTGACATCTGCACTAGTTTTTAAAACTGGGGTACACAATGTGAATTAAAACAACCCACAACTCCCCCAGGCAGATGCAGGAGGGGCTATGTTGCCTGTGCATGCTGTGCTCATCTTAAATAAATGCATTTTTCACACTTTAAAACCCTGAAATCTCTATCTGGGCGTCCTAAGCACAGGCATGTAATTAAAGGGGCATCACACACTGCAATTTGTGTAGGAATCAGTAACAAAAGATAAGCACTAACACACAGCAGATAAAAATTCAAAAGCATCCATCTTCATTCAGTCACAGGGAGTTTTTAAGACTTAGCTACTAAATACTAAGAGCATATCCAGGATATTATTACCCATATGCTAAAATTCATATTTGGTTCTATGTCAGTGAATTAATTTGTTGCAGTATTACATATTAAAACATCTGATTAGCCATGTTGTTGATATAACAATAATACAATATTTTAATAATTATTCAGATATCTACTGGCAGATGAACAGCTTGTTTCCGAGGTGACCAAAGTGAATTGTTATTCCTTACCAAATTTCCTTTAGGTATAGTAACTTGTTACTGCCTTGCAAAAAAGAAATTCTTCCTCCACTCACAGCATCTTTCAAATTGCTGCCCTTCTTTTTCTCCTGGTTGTTGGGAGGTTTTTTTAGTTGTCTTGCTGTTTCTCTGATGAGAAAACTGTTCCTATTCCTGAGTACAAATCTCACTGGTTTATATTTTTGCAGTGTTGCAATTTATCAATCTTATTTTAACCTGCCATTTTATCTGGTATCCATGTAAATAAATACTGATAGTTGATGTCTTACAACCAACCCAAATGGCCCAGGCATCTTGAAGACATAAAGGAATTGGTTCAACAGTAGCTATTGATGCAAGTTGATATGCAATGTGAAGAAACATGTATTATGGCTTAAAGCAATAGCTTCTCTGACTGCTAGACCTCTGAATTTAGCCATAAACCACAGTAGATGCATTTCTGATCTCAAAAGTGCTTCTGGAGAGATACAATTCAATTAATTTCAGCAGAGATAATTGTATGCAGTTTTGTCTCTGTGGGTAAAAGGAAGAGCAGGGAGCAAACAAATCAAGCCTGCAATGGCAAAGCTACACAGATGGCTGCAGATCAAAGCTAGGCTGTCCTTGAAGAAAGAGACAGGGTCCCCAGTCTGGCATCTTCCATCCAGTTAGACTAAACTATCCACTCAACTACAGATGTCATCATGGTGTTGTACCTGAGCAGCTATCCTTTACAGCGTATTATACAGAGAAAGTAAAGTCCAAATGTCCACAGTCTGGGGTTTGGTGTGTTAGTTATACTATTAAACATAAAATTATCTCACAAAAGTTGTCAGAGAGAAAAATTATGCAATTCAAAGATTATTTGACTCTCTATGAGCCTCCTGTTTTCCCCGTACAGTGAAGACTGACAGCAAAAAACCAAGAGAAGACGACTGTGTAATGACAAACCCTCAGAAGTCAACAACCACATTCCCACAATAAATAAGGCAGCTGCCAACTCGCCTGCCATTGCTCCCTAGGTTTGTAACCACAGTGCAGAGACACGGGATCAATAAGCCACTTCAATCCATTGCAGCCTTGGAAATTCTGGCAAAAAGTTTTGTGCAACAGACTTCTGTAATTCACATGGTAGAGGCCCTCCCAAATGTGGATTACAGGGCACCTAGTCTACCAGACGTGGTGACAGGCTCCATCAAAACTCAGCAGCTTTCACCAGCAGCAATCAGCTGTGATGTTCTGTTAGCCTGAAAGAGGGGAGAAGGAACACGGCAACAGCTGCCCTTTAATATTCCTCAGCCTCATCAGCCACACTTTATGCTCCCAGCACTGAAGAGCACTGGGGTCATGACGGCAGAAGGCAAGGGACCATTGGATTCCTTCAGAAACAAACCACCAGGCACAGCCCAAGTCAACATAGTGCCTCTCAATTCAGGAAAAAATTAGGATAACTCCTCCCAAATTAAAAAGAGCAAAAAGGCAACCTACCTATAATTGCTTCAGAAATCGCTTTGGAAGTCTTGCCCAATTTCTGACAGCAGCTTAGCCTTTCAACATGGACTGTAACAGTGGTTTTTAAAATCAGCCTGTCACAGTGCTTGTGTCACAAAGCTGGAGCTCAAAGAGATACACTACCTTCTCAGAGGAATCGACAACTTCTGAAAACACATCAAGAAACTATTTCACATGCAATGAGTGCTCCTTTGGTATTCTTGGCTCAGGGTTCAGAAGCCATTTTCCCCTTAAGCCTCTGAAAGAAAAAACCCCACTCATTTTATAGAAAAAGAGGGAGGTCGAGACTAAAATATTCAACATTGTCCAGGCCTTCATGCTCACTCACTGCCATTATTGCTTTTTCTGAGTGGGCAAAATTGTTTTAACAAATGCCATTATTGACATATTACAGCGACACTTACTGCAAGGTAGTAGCAATATTCCCTCTTATTTCTCCAGCTGCAATATTTCCATACCTTTTTTTCAGGGGTTGTAACTTTCATAGTATATTGTAGCATATGTTATTGTAGCTGTGGCAAGTTTGAAATTATCATTATACTAGACCTATTTCTCCTTCCCAGACAGTTATGCAAAAAATATACATTAAAAAATGTGTAGAGACTAAATATAGACACAATAAAAAAGTATTCTATATATTCCCTACCAACTTGATATTCCCAGTTTGGACTGTTAGGAACAGAGAGATTGTCAGTCTTTTTCAGATTCCTAAATATTTTAGAGAGCTTTCCAAAAACCACAGGCACAACCTGGAGTTTCTCCCTGAGGAATGGAAGCTGACAAATTTGGTACAAGAACAGGCAGGGGATAAATACGGACTGTCTGTGGGGGGAATGTGGAATAGGCAGCTTTTCAGGGAGACAGAGTTCACAGAACGCGAATTAATCTCTCACAAATTAAAAAGAGCAAAGTCCAGTACTAGAAATTATTTATTGGGGTTTTGGGAGGTATTGACTTATTTTTAATCGTTGACTTATTTTTATTTCTAGTAAATGGGTCACATGTCAAAAATACAGTTGCAGCTTGGAGAAGCAGAAGTAGAGGCAATATCAAAGGGTCTTTCTATTTGAGGTGTTGAGTTTACTCTCTTGGGAATTTTTTTTTTTCTTTTACAATACTCCCCAAGCACTTGCAATTCTTCATCCTACTTCCATACATTTCTTAACATCTTAATAATTGTTAATTACTCTATAAACAGCTGAAACATTTGCTTCTGGAGAATAGGAGTAATAACTTCAGATAAATTTTCTGATACCTATTTCAGAGATAGTAATCCTATGCAAAGCTAGGAGTCACAACACTTTATACAAGTAAAGTAATTCAAATACTAAAAAACCCACCATTTGTAAACCACCAAACAGTAACCTCCATTTGAAAATTGAGAGTTTGGCCTTTTCATGCCACCAAATTAAAACCTTATAATAGCATACATTATTCAGGTCACCTTTTAGTTATTATTCCTCTCCCAAGACGGGGCTTTTTTGTGGTTTTTTGATTTGTTTTGGTTTCAGGCTTTTTTGGTGGGAGGGTTTTTTTTTGAGCCCACAGGCTCCCCCCTCCCCCAGCATTCTAGTCTCTCTGATCTCTCCATCCTGGGTATTACACTGCATGCTACATTAGTGGTTTCTTACTAATTTTGACAAGGATTTCTTTTAAGGAGAATCTTTCATGAATTAGAATATTCCCCTTCTTCCCTTCAACTCGAGTCTGGCTGCAAACATAATCTTGTCCCTACATTCTTCTCTTCCTAGTCCAATCTACTGATACAAACATTGCTTAAAAATGTAAGACATTCTATAAATCTAATGCCTAAAATGCAATGTGTTTAAATTCCCTTGAGTACGCTAACTCGAGGACACCTAGGGCAATTTCTGTGACCACATATTTCTCTTGAACACTTCCCCAAGTATTCTATTTAGAAATATGTTTTAAGATCTATATTTTGGTTTTAAGCAGAATAGCTATGACAAATTTACATACAAAAAGCCTTTGCACATATGCCTGTGAAGTTCTTAGAGTTCACAATGTCAGTCAGGAATGTCTGGATCAGAATTTATATGGACAACCTCCAAGAAAAAGTAGGTAGAATGGATCACAAAAGAATCAGTATGTTGATTCACCAGTATGCAACGCTTGCCCCATGTGAAAAGGAGCCGTTCTACAAACAAGCTCTCTTAGCCAGGCCATTCATTCAAAAGTTTAGTAAGAACCAATGGGGTTTTTTCTTTTTGCCATACTTTTATTACAGCAATTTACATCTCATTTTCAAACTGTGATTTCAGTGGAGTTTGGCATGTTTTACAATAGGAAACAAAAAGTGTGATGCAGCAGTTGTTATACTCTGTCCAGTCATGGCCCTCCACAGAAGTGACAGAATTGTAACAACAAGTACCATAATTTAATTGTGGATACATTTACACAAAAGTACATCACTATTTCTTTTATCCTATAACAATGCATCGAATAAGTCTGCATACCATTTGTTCTCACTTCACTTATTTTTGATTATGTGGTTGAGTACTAAGAAGTATGCCCACTATCCAGATAATGTTTTCCTTTAAAACTGCAAGTGGTTCCCAAAGGTTTTTCTGAATGTCCACATGTTAAAAATTCATAACCTCGTTACTAGAAATTATTTCAAAGTGAAGTAAGGTGCAAGAGAATTTGATAAACTACAGTTATAAATGTGAAACTAAAATTAAGACAGTTCTAAATCCAATAAAATACTTTCTTGAAAGATATAACTAGATATTTATCAATCTCCAGGAATTAAAAGTAGAAAACAAAAAACTGTACAACATATATGAAGCTGGGAGTAATCCTGTCATCACATCCTATCAACTGAGAGCAAAACAGAAGTCAAGAATAGACTGAAAACATGGGGAGTTAGTGATTTTTTTGATGGCAATTGGCAATTTCTTAACCCACGATGTGAAGTCTTCAGGGTGGTGGTTTACCTCTAATCACAGTTGAGCTCCACTGGGAACCAACATCAGGGTGAAGAACATAAAAGCAGCAATAATCCTATAGAAGAGCTAGCAAAAGAAAGAAATGGATCAAATGATTGGGTACTGACTTGTGTTTTGACGAGTTAATTGATACATAACAGGATATATAAAAAGGTTTGGGATTTAACAGGGCCAACTCTGAGTGCCTAAGTTAACACAACTGATTGGACTGCACTGAACTCAAGAATGCAGAGAAATAACTTTAATAAAAGGTTGAAACTATTTGGAATGAAAGTGAGAGAAACACAGTAAAGATGAAAAGCACTTCAAAGAAGATACAAGGAGTAAGCAAAAAACTTACAGGGATGGGAAAAGAGCAATTGATTAACAAGGTAAGCCACATCTCCTATGTTAGCCACACAGTCTTTCAAAGGACAAGAGAATGAACAGTGAAAGGCTGTTTTTCACCTAAGCAGAAGAGAATGAGGAAAATAAAGAGAACAACTAGCTAGGGATCCTCTTATTCTCATACAGATTCAATAAAAAGTTAACTCTGCGTAGCCCCAAACCAGGAGAAACGTTCCATTTTCTCATAAGACTGAGACACAGGCAGGAGCATTTCCAGCATACTGAAAGAGCCAGAAGATAAAAATACAAATTCAGAGACAAGTTTTTTAATGCAGCCTATAAAGTAAACTCATAAACTAAAGTTTTCCTATTATACCAATTGGTCTCATAAGCCTTTAGTTGAAAACATTGTCCTTTGTGAATACCAGATCATCACTGCTAAAGCAATAGTAACACTGGAGAACACAAACACAGGACCTGTGTTCCAAGAAAGGAGAAGTGACGAACACACATTCGTGTGATGATGACACTGAACACAGCAGGCTTTGGGAGAGGCAGTAATCAAAAAAGCATGGAGGTAGACTTGAAGTGGGACAAAATAAATATATTCTTATCTCTAGGAGATCACCTAAGAAAAATGTGTTAATTAAGGTAGACAATGAGGAACAATATAAGAATACAATGTAATATGGATAGAAGACTCTCAATGGGAGGTGCTACAAGAGTCTATACTGAAAAAAAAGCTGTTCTCAAGATAGAGATGTTACCAATAGTATTTCTCAAGAACCACTCTTGGGATTTATTATGAAATGCAACGAAGACACAGTTATTAGCACAGAAGAGGGAAGATCATTACACAGGGAGAATGAGATGACTTTGTGAGCTAGAAAACTGAATGGTATGAAATTTAAAAGTGCAACATCAGGACAAGAGAAACTAATGACAAGGATTTCTACTTTTAACTGGAGGTTCATCAGTTGTAAGAAATGGAAGAAGAAAGCTGGTCAATAGGGTGATTATGAAGCACCAATGTGTTGCAGATGCAAAAAGGTCTAATGAATTTCTGGGATGCGCAAGGCATTTTCGGTTGGCTCAGAGAAGGACTAGTCAGATCTCACGTGAAAGAGTGGAGATTCCTGATCACTTGTTTTCAAAACAAAATCTGGAAACATGTCCAGAAAAGGGTTTCCAAGAGGACTGCAAGAATGGGAAAAGAAGGAAGGAAACTCTGGCCTTTTCAGCCTAGCTAAACAAAGACTGAGCATGCAGACAATAATAATAACAATATGATTATTGTTATTGGCAGCAGCTTACTATGCTTATCTTTTTTCTCATGGTTAGCTCTAAATATGGACAGAATGGGAAAGTATTAAATAGCCAAGTGGAAGCTCAGCGTAATCCATAAGGCAGAGACCACCTTGGGCAGGACCCAGCAGTGCCTAACACCCCTGCCACTGATCTCATGCAGGGTCAGCATCAAGCTTTTACACTTGAGCCCATGTATCTGCCTGTGAACTACTGTGAACTCAAGAAGTGCCCACCTGCAGACTGTGGCTTGATGCTGGATCCAAAGGGGTGCAAGGCAGGAGAGAGCACCAAGGCAGGAGAGAGCACCAACCCAGCAAACAACAACCAACCTTTCACATATATATAGGAATATATGTGAAATTTCTTATAGTAACACCGTAAGCATCTCACAGCAGCTCAAGATTTACTAAGCCTGAAATGAGAACCCCCTCACCTTTATATGATTTTTAGTGAATCAACATTCCTGTAGGCAACAGCTTAGATTACACAATGCAACAAAACCCTTTCACACAGAAACATATATCCTATCTATGGCTAATATGAGATTTGTCTTAGTAACCTGTTCCCCCATCAAGTGTCACCTCTTTGGCTAATGGTTTAGATCCAAGGAAAGAACACACCTCATAATGTACATAACCAACTGTGTAATGCTGCTCAGTGGGGAAATATCCTTCCTGTAACACTGCAGTGATTACCTTATGCCTTGAAGCATGAGAGCTGATGATCTTTGTCTTACCTTTCATAACTACAAATGCTACTATTGGTCATAAAATTATCCAAGCACTTCAAAAATTCTGCCACAATCTTTGATTTGATGACCCTCTGCACGAGGGACTAGCACAAGCTCACTAGGCATTCAATGTCTGGCAAGTCGTTTGTTTTAAATTACACTTTTATTTTCATACTGCAGAACAGGATTAGAATAACCTTCTGAATAAGTTTCCCTACAGCCTCGAGAAAAAAATGTGAGCAGCTAAATCAAACCTTGCTTAAGGGCATGACTGTGACTTCAACTTATGCTATATGTCATAATAAATCCACTCCCGCAGTAGATGCCAACACCTTCCTACCCAGAGCAGGTGGACTAGAAATGTGGAGAATGTGCAGAGACAATATCCTACTTCCCTAGCTTTCCTCAGATGAGCCAGCACAGCCCTCACAATTTGCTGCAGTTGTGTCCCCACTTCCCTGCTGCTTGTAAAACCCCCGCAACACAGGAATAAGGCCTCAGGGAGAGAGGTTCCTGGGCCCCAACAGCTTCTGCGATAATCCTTAGCTATTCAGGTTAAGCAGCAATTCTTATTCAGACAAGTGCCAAAAGGTACAGTTTAGCCTTGAGTCCCTTTGTTTTAACTCCTTTCCGTGGTGCTTAGGTGTAAAGAATCTTTCATCTTTCTTTTCAACAGAAATCCCTGTATCTTTTCTTTCTTTATTAAGATACAATACTAATCAAGACCCTTGTCTGAAGAAAACACTTTGGTTTTTAATTAAAGTGTTTGGGTTTGTTTTTTTTTTATTTTAAAACCCCCCTTTTTTTAGGCAGCTCCAAAGATTAAAAAAAAAAAGGAAAAAGAAGACTCAGTTATTAAACAGCAAAATAGCTCACTCATCCTCTCATCCTCCTACCCCACCTCCCCACACACATGCATGTGTGCACAGGCTGTTCTTCTGCTTTCCAGCCCAGAACTTAACAAGGGAAAAGGGACAGATTGCAAACAAAATTAAAGCAGGTATTCTCAACAAGCAAATCACATGTCTGAAAATTCATTTCTCAGTAAGATTATGTAAGCAAAGCCAGCTTGGCTCAATCACACTTGCATACCAGTTATCAAAACAGCTTCTAAAACGGAGGAAGACTGGGGGATAGGGAATAGGAGATTTATATATTTACTGAAAATTTTTCTTAAAAGTGAAGCTAATTCAAACTTATTTATTCAAAGTAATGGTCTTTCAGGAGAAAAAGGGACATTTCATCCCAAAAAATCAAGCCATTCGGTGTAGAGTATTCTATAAAATAAGCATCTGTCAAAGCAATCAACATGATACCATTTCTTTGCCAGTAGTAACGTATTTAAGAGGTTGCTAGCAAACTGCCATGGCAACCACAACAGCACCTGGGGTACAGTGTTCTCCTGAGAAGCAAAACACCTTCTCTTGAGAAATAATTTTGCAAAGGTGCGACAGAAAAGTAATTTTTATACAAGATCAGTAACTTTAGTGACCATGGAGTCACTGAACTCCAGAATCAAGCCCCCATCAACTATTTCTTTACCAAACAACATCCATACTAAGACCAGTTGTGACTATACAGCACAGCAAAGCATGTGCTTTAAATGTATACCAGTTGTTGTCTGCTTCTGTGTCTAATTTCACTTTGATGTGCACAACTTTAGGACAACCCGATGCTTTTTGGCTAGACATCAGCAGTACAAGATGCCATTTCAGTTTCAAAAGCAGAGCAAAAGTGAGCCACAGAGAAATGGTCAAAACCGGTTTCTAGCCTAGGCACTGAGGCTAACGCTCTAAAAAAACAACCAGGAGGGGGCACGTGCCTCTAGTCCTAGCTGCAAAAAACCTTAGCTGGTACTAAGACTTTGTTCTGCAATTTAGAAATATTACAACTAGAAATCGCCTCGCCCAATCTAATTATAGAGGGACAGAGGAAGGGAAATAAAAGCATCAGTTCTAGATATCTGTGCATGTAAGACTGGTTTTATGCAATGGGAAAAATAAAAATCCTGCAAAAGGGAGTTTTTGACGTTGAACTGACCAGCAGGGCCCTGGCCTCTGCTCAGCTCTTTTCTACTGCGGACCACACATGGCGATTAAGTCAACCTTTGAGAAAAAGTAACTCAAAACTATTCTTATTTAATGCATTATTTTTGAGTGCATTCCATCTCAACTCTCATTTTAGAAGATTTATATTATTATACCACCACGGGCAAGGGAGGAGGGGAGAGGGTTGAAACACATCACTAAGCGAGCTTCCCTTCCCTTGCTTTTCCGGCTTTCCTTCTATTCTCCATTCTCAAGGCTAAGGGAGAAAGAAATTACACAGATCATCTCAAGCAACAAAAGGGAAAATACTGAAGAAAAAGAATACTGCTGACAATGGCAGACACCAATTACTTTCTTTTTCTGATACCAGAGAAACTTCTAGTGCTTTTAACTCGCAATTTATGAATGTCACTGACTGACATTCAACTTTTGTGTTTCTAGCAGACTCACTTATTGTCATGCTAACATTTTATTAAGCTTCTTTTTTTCTTTCCCTCCCTTTTACCTTAACTTTAAAATCTTGCCTGAAATCACTATGCAGGCTGATGTCATTAATAACAAAGACAAAACAGAACCCAAGAGATTAAACACTGCTAGTGACCCTCACCTACACTTTATTTTATAGGAGGTTTTTGTTTGTTTTGAAAAGGTGAAACAATAAGTTGTTCTAACCACACATTCAGGAATAACATTCACTTATAATGGGCAAAATATTTGTCTTTTTTTCTTCCTTTGGTCTTCAATTTCCTTTAAACCCACAATTTTATATACTACTTACATACTGTTATTTATATACTTGCTATTAACAGGCACTATACATGAAATATTAATATATACAATTAATCTGTTGACCGATTTCGATCTCTGTGTCCAAAACCTGCAATTAAATCAAATGTTTTCTTTCAACCAGATTTTAGTGCACAATTCTTGACTCAAACATTCATTAATGCTTTGAATTTTCAATTTAATTTGTAAATGGAAAAAGCTTAACCCACACAAAATGGTGAATACTGAAATCATGCAAAAAACCCCACCCCATATTTAAATCAGCAGGTTTTAGGGATTCTGAACAATGGTGGGATTTTTTACATATATAGTCCAACTTCTATTTAATTTGCAACTGCACCGTCTGCCTCACACAATATTAAAAGCACTTGTCATCTACAACAGCACTTGTTTTATTTTATCCATGATGAGGCACGGGACATTTTAGCCCTCTTTCATTTGTCACTGAAGACCCCAGAGTTATTTCAAGACACTAACAGACCAGCTAAGACTCTAAGGATTTCTTGTCACATACATTGTGTCCTGAAAGAATTTTCTGAACTATGCGTGAAGCTTGCATTTTTTTACCAATCAAGCTCAATATTGTTAAGCACCATTTCCACAGAGTTTGTCCTGACTCCCATATTATTCAGTGATCTCACCTGAATGATGAAATAAAGAGTGCACAGAGAAAATTTGCCAACTGTGCTACCCTGTCAGGAATTCCAAGAACGTTGCTGGGCATAAGAATTCAAACCTGACTTGAGAAATTGGAGAAATAATTCTTTAAAAATGGAATGCAATTCAAAAGGGCAAGGTTATACATCTACTCAGAAATCATCAACTACACTGATACTGGGTGGGAGATGGCTGTTTGGCAGGAAAACCGAACAAACAAGCAAAGCCCCACACCAAAGACAAGGGTTAAAAAGGATTATGTCATACTTCCTTGAAGCAGCTGTTTATGTATTTGAAGACTGCTACTATATGTCCTCTTCATCTATAGCCTAACACCATGGGCCCTTTCAACGAAGATCATTATCAACATCTGCTTATTCCCTGGACTTTCCCCAACAAATGCAAACCTGACATGTCCAGATCTGGAGGATGCTCTAAGTGATGTCTTGCAGGCTGAGGGGAGCAAAAAGATTGATTACACTTTGCACTTCTTTCATGATGAAGCTGGCCTAATTTTGCAACAATATGATACTTGACACACTGGACCCTCCTCAGATCCTCTTTTTTTTTTTCCCAACTCACCTGTTAAATTAGGATTGAAACTGCAGCATAGATTAGTATTAGAAAAGATGATCTAATGGTAAAGCACTGGAACAGGTTTCCAAATGGAAGCTGTAGAGATGGCAACTCCAGAGACTTTTTAAAGACAGGATCAGGCAGGTATCCTTCACAATTATTTTTTATTTTGTTTTGTTAAGCTAATCCATCACTGAGCAAGCAAAGCATCCCATACTTGATCTCTCAGACCAGTTTCCTATCTTTCAGCATTGGCTTTACCAGTAAAAGTGTAAGTGAAGATACAAAAGCACAGGAAGGAAATGACAATTGAGACTGATTAATATTGTTGTTCACTGACACAGTCACACAGCTCTGCCAGCACATCAGAGTATTCTCAGCCTAAACTGGGATGATCATACTCACAATCAGCTCCTGAAATCCCATACAACTCATGAAAGTTTAACCTGAACATACTAAGGATATGCAAAAAGAGAAGCAGCAGCACAGACCTGAAAAGACAGTGTATTTCTATCATAAAACACTGAAAAACAGTCTTTTGTTTCTTTCAACACAAAATTCTCTCTTTAAATTCCCCTTGAAGAACATCTGCATGTAGCCTTTTGAGGTGATAATTACAAGAAATTATGAAGAACTTTATTCAGTTCCTCAAGATGTGACTTAAACAGCAAGAGGTCTTTGATGTGTGGGCCGAACATCTCAGATCTCATTATGGAGGTGAGGCCATGCAAGTAGTAAAGTAAGTGCTAATTTGTGAGAACAGGTACAAAATCTTAGATACTCGTGTCAATTCTGCTTAGACATTGTTCTTATGGCTAAACCACGGTATAGACAATAACTCTGTGCTGTGAAATTGTCCTCAATATTCTATTTCATATGATCCACAAAAAACTGGAAGGACTTCTAAAAGACCTTGGATCTCCGTAGGTGGCAAAGAATAGCACGTTTGAATCCAGCTCTTGAAATTTGGCATTAAGAGTATTCTGTTCTCAAAGGGAATAAAAAAGAACTCAAACGACCAAGCTTATAAACACTCTGAGACAAACAATTTTCAATTTTACTTTTGGATTTTTTTTCAAGTCAGATTATAAAGTTACTCAGTCTTTAATGAAGACAGTAAATGAAGCATGAGCCATAAAACGGCTGAATATTATAGAAGACTGATGAACTTAAAATTCTTTCTAACACCACCACATTCCAGTGGCTTCTACTTCAAAATGAAGTTTCTACTTCTGGTTGTTTCCTGCTCCTAATGCCACCACTCAGAAAACCCATGTACCCATACTGATACTATCAAAGTAGGCAATTAAAATTTCACCTTTTCAGATCAGAAACATGCATAGATACAAATTTCTAGTTTTCTGACAGTGTTTGGTTGGTTGGTTTTTTTCCTGGGTGGGACTTTTACTTTAAAAAGATGAAAATTTTACACTAGATTCTGCAAGAAATTATGCTGTAACTTTTAGGATGTAAGGATCTTATATTGTACACCTAATTTAAAATTGTAAGTTTCAACTGTTGTCAAGTAACCTCATCTCTCATGCAGAAAACTGTCTGTGTGTCAGCTCATAATGTAAGCAGAACCATACGTCTCACCTATTCCTTTCTATATGTTAATGAAACCTTTTTGCCGGATTGAGTGACCCGTTCAGTAGCCATACCTCAGAAAAGGCCTGGCTTACTTCAGCTTAATTTTCTCCTCTTTAAGGATACAGACAGTTATTTTCTTTTGTAAACCAGAACCCACATTTTGTTCTTTGTGCTGAGCTGGCCAAGAGTAGTGCTGCACTGTGCTATCTTTAGATAATTATTGTATTTACTCAGCCTATAAATAAGGAGAACTGATCTCAGATGCACACAAGCTTTCCAAATATTGAAACCATTTAGTCAAATAACGTAGAGGTAGACATAACAAATGCTTGGGTCCAAACTGCTATTTTAGAGGTCCTAACTCCCACATAACTGTTACTAGCTGAGGTGTCTGGTTTCTAGACCAAAATCTATAACCCTAAGGTTATAGGGTCCATTTACAAGAAGAGGATGATTCTCAGCATGGGATTCACATCAGTGAGCCTGCTGAGCAGGAACCTGCCCATGTGAGTCGACACAAATAAAAAAGAAGGTGATGGCAAGCGTTTGGCCCAAATCCCATCTCTCCTTCAGGCTTAGAGGCCTCACTCCATTCAACAGTGAAACACTTGCATCCACCTCACATTTTTCCAAGAACATAGGCACGATCAGCCAAAACCTGTAGGCTCCTAATTCCTACTTAAGCACTTAAAACAGCCATTAAGGTCATGAGAATGTAAGGATTTAAATAGAAGATTAAGAGCTAAAGTATCTTTAAGGATTGATCCTCTCTCAAAACACAACCATCACCTTTTTTCTTTTTCTTCTTTTCTTTTTTTCTTCCAGTAGAGGAGAATCAGCTTCTTCCCTCTATGAAACAGCCCACCCATTAAATGCGTTCAGGCACACTGTGCCAACTATTCTCCTCATAGAGCATATTCTTATTTAACTGTACCACAGCACATACTGGATACAAAAAGTTTGGTCCTGAGAGGGCTGTGAGCCCTTTCATGCCCTGGAGAAACAAAAGCAGACACATTGCTTGGCTGAGGATTCTAACATTTTTTTTAAAGTTAGGTTTTTTTAAATCCAGACCAAAATGTTTAATCACAATAGAATAACATACTGATAATGGGAGAAACATATAACACAACTGAGAATGATTTCACTCCAACAGTTAAAAACTGTCAGTAGAGAAGCTCTGTTATGATTTTAATAAGTTTCTTACTATATATTTCATTTCCATTAAAATCTCATTTGCTGACCTTAAAGGCAGTATCTCATGGGACTTTTAAGTCCAAACTAACATTCAATGACCCAGGGTGTCATCCAAGATGCGTAGATTACTGTCATTTGAAGTGTCATAATAAATCTTAGATAACTTGATTCCAATCTGCCATGCTGGGGGGTTTTAATCATGCCCACTAGTTTATGGAGCGTTTGCTTAATTTTTGTCAGGAAAAAAATGACTGCAGTGACCAATTATACTCTAAAATACAGTTTCCTTTTGTGAGAGCATATCATTTATTCTGCATGTAATGCACTTTTACATCAGCCTTGCAAACAGCAGAGATGGATTTTTAGGGGTTTTTTTAATCTGTTGGTTGTGAGCGCTGCTCCTGTCCCTATGGCAATCAGCAAGTTACTGCATCATTACTGCTTTGTGAAGTCAACTCCAGGTACCCTGGGAGACACGTTCTTGGGATCCGGCATGTTGGAAACTGCGGCAACACAACAATGCTGGGCCCTGGCAATCAGCTGCAGCTTTTGTTGCGCCACACTGAGCTCTGGTTTCAGTGGAAGTGGAATTTAAGGAGCCCATGGAGAGACTAGGAAGTCTTTTCAGTAACTTTGAAAAATAAGACATTAGGAAAAGAATGTCAGTGCACAGACAATAAGAAAAATAACAATAAAGGGCTTGAGAAAGTATCTGTATTCTCCTTAAACCACAAGTAAATAGCTCTTTGGCTCTCATTCCATGCCCATCTATTGACAGTAAGGCAAGCACAGTTAAAAGCAGAATGTTTAACAATTCACTTCTAGTGAAGTAAAACTGCTGGCCTAAGCTTTAGCAAAAATATATGCTGATCACAGGATATAAGAAAGTTCTCAGGAAAAAAAATATCAAAGATCTCAGCTAAAATCAAGAATCTTATAAAAAAATTAAAAAGGATGGAGAGTCTACACAGCCAAACTGGCCAATCAAATTAAAAAAGAAAACCACACAGTAAGAGCCTGGGGTTTATGTGTACACCAAGTTTGATGGGACATTTAGGAATCAAATGTGACTGGCACCTTTTGAAAGGAAAGATACCATTTGCAGTACTCGTGAATTTAGTAAACCACCCAGTGAAAGCAGCTGGTGAGTAACCCTTCAGTGCAACCAAGTTCTGGAAAGGAAGAAACAAGAAACCCCAAATGTGTCCTGTACCAGTAAGTGCCATGCAGTTCAATGTACTTAGTGGCTCCTCAACACACAGTTTGGTTAGCACACAAGTTTGATATCATTCCCATTGTATGCTTTTCATGCAAAAATTAATTACTTCTATGTCAGGCATCATAAGCTCTATTACACTACAACGAGGTTGTGTTTGTTTGTTCCTCTGATGTTTTAATTATTGCAACATGATTACAACAGACAAAACAACAGCCTAAAGGTACAGATGCAGCTAACATCTAAAATATACTACTGTATAAATATGTATGAGTATGCATACCACTATGGACGATGCTTCTTTTCATAAATAACCAACTCATATAATCAAAGCTTAGAACACTTTCTCTGGTACCCTCCCCTTTAGTATATTAACATCCTTCCTATCACAAGAAAGTGACTTGGATGACTAAACATCACTCATTCTTTTGCAGGGATAAAAAAGGTGATGGAGGGAAACAGAAAACTTGTGAGACACTTGTCATTAAATGCAAGTGCTCAATACATAAAGTGGGAAGTACATAATGATTTGATCATTAACGTTTAACTTCATGCTTACATCTCACTATTGACACATATCTGAGCCAACCTTGATGGTTAAATATTAAAAGACTTGACTTTTACATGCAGAGGAACATGATAACAGAACACTGCATTTAAAACAAAATTCACCTGAACTCTTTAGGCAATGTTCCGTTCGCTGCTTCATAGCTGCAGCCTAAGCACAATTCCCTCCCTCACTACTTACCGAGGACTCTGTTCTGTGCTTTCTCTTGCACTACAGTGCTAGATATTCCCAGCTTTTAAGAATTTGAATAAGTTATATTTCATCCATGCATAGGCAATCACGTCAGCATACGATTATCACAAGCCACCTCATAAACACCAAAGCTAACTGTCACACAGACTACTGAGCTGAACGCTCATGCTCAAAAATGCTAGAGAAATCACGAAGCTGGGTGCTGCAGAGGAGTCTTCCCAAATCTAACCAGCGATGCTTCTCTTATCAGAAAAGACAGCAGAACTGTAATAGGAAATAGCTTTCTGCTCTAGCTTCTTCCCCAGTGGCCAGCAATGGAGAACCAACACATGCAAAGAGCACACCACACAACACTAACTACACCTACCCTCAGCAAATTTTTTTCAGTTCTATCATGTGAGGCTACACAAGTCAATATGTGAGTCCAAGTTCACATGTTTTAGAGTCAATAAAAGATTTCATCATACCTGCTCTATACTTTCTTTGACTGCTTTGCCATTTTCTACCATGTTTTTTTCCAGTTTCAAGGGCTATCATGTACTCCCCCTCTCCCATTGTACCTATAACCACTCATTCTCATTTGGTGCGAATCAAATCACAATAGTTCACCTTTGGTAATTGATCACTTTTCCTTAAAACAAAACAAAAATAACCCAAAACCAAAATCAAGCACAGTCGCTCATTGTCTCACACCGCACTTGAGATTAGTTCTGCACTAACAGTTATCACTCCCTTCCAAATCTCATTGAACTAGTCCTTTTCCTTCTGTAATATCCCTGACAAATGGTTCAGCTAAAGGAGTACTCCAACCAGTTCAACCTGTTTGCATCATTCCAGCTGTCTGTGGTTTCCTGTTACTGGCTGACAGGGTTTGACATGGGACAGGGGCAGGATGCCACACTGCAGCACTCCCTTGGGTGGAAATGAGCCACTGCTACACTGAGGAGACTACCAGCCCCGTAGAACAGGACAGAAAGGAAACCCTTGTTGAGTGCTGACCTTGAGCTATGCGTTGCAGACTTCAGTTGGGGACAAAGGCTCTTACAGAGGCTGGCAGTTCTCACTGAAGAACTGACTGCGAATTCCTACGTTTCAGAGAGATGGCTCTGCTTAACTTTCCCTCACCACAACCATTGCCTGTCAGCAGAATTATTCTAGGTGTACAAAAAAAAGTTTCAAAGTGGAAATGATTCACTTAAAAAAGCAGGATTTTACTAAATCAAAAAGCAAACTTCTAGGATTTCAGCTTCAAACCACATTCCCCCCCCTTTTTTTTTTTTCCTCACAGCTAAAACATGGTTTCTTGTCTCATACATTAGTTATTAAAGCTTCCTGGAAAAGGACTAATATTTTTATCTTACATCTGAATAACACTTACCACAGTGATAGCCTGTGTCCTGAAACCTGAGTCCCAGATCCTGGAGAAATAACAAGAATTATAAGCATATAACACTACTCTATCTTTAGATCTTCCTATGTCATGTGGTATGTACATGCACTAACTGATATATCTAATCATGAGTAAGAAAATACAACGGCACCCCATAGCTACCCTAAAACTGCAATGGTAACCCTTAAGGAAGGCTAAATATAAAACCAGCAAAAAACAAAACAGCAGAGCTTTAGTGGCACACCACAAGCACACAGATTTAAGTTAATAATATAGATATATATGTATACAGACTCTTTCTCTCTATATGCCTACCGTAACATCACATTATTCCTTCAGTTCAGCTAAGCAGTACACAGCAGTTCAGTCCTGCTGTTGGTCAAACAACTGCAACAAAAATATATTCTCCATTTTTTTAAGCAAAGCCTTTTTTTTTCCTAGATATAGCCAAGCAACACATTAATATATCCTACTACATAAAACTGACCTCCGATAAGACATACAACTGACTTATGTTCAAACAAAATGCCCCTGGGCTTCAAATACACCCCGATAAGGAATGCTGAAGAACAACATCTGACACTGCTACAGTTAAAACAGCCCTCAATTAGATTGTGCCCAGTAGCTCCAGGTGAACAGCTGATAGTCTATCTATCTACAGGCCAGAATACCTCCTACTGCTATGTGTAATTTCAAGGAGTTACAGTGCTAGCTCTCACGCTTGTTGTTGCATACTTATGTCACAGTAAAACCATTTTGGTATCATCTCTCCAACTTAAGCAATACTGTTATCCAAGACTTAAGTCAAAGAGATTGCACCAAGCAACTTACAGATCAAAATCATTTTTTTCTTCAACTGATTCAATTTTAAGAAGAACGGGCAGCTCATGCCCCTCTACACTTAAAGGAGAATGAGGGCATAATGCCCTCATCCCAACTCTGCAGTCCCAGAAGGGCATCTCAGCCTCCTCTAGGTTTTCTTTTGAAGGATAGAAAGTTATCAACTGTAAGAGAAACTCACACAAGTTAAATTAAAGAAAATACTTCACTATAAGTGGGTTGCTTTTCCCTCAAGATTTCTGATTTTTCTTGCAGTTTTTTACCTTGCCACTTTCTGGCTCCCTCAGGTTTCTCAGCATCACCTATTCTTGAGAATTCAATATGCCTACTGATTTCTTAGAAGGCAGATTAGGGCTGTGAAGAAAACAAGTAAGAATTTCTCTGGTTTAGTAATAACATTAAAGGAAAAGTTCTCAAGTTGGTCACTTTAGAATTAATTAAAATACAGAATAAACTACCGGAGAATGATTTATATTCAAAGGGGATTATGGCTAACACTAAAATGTTTACAAAATCAATGGGAACCTAACACAAAACAGATACAGCTCAGGGGAATTCATATTGATTGGATTCCTGTGTAGTCCAAGATACAGTTCTCTCTTCCATGTTCCTCATTAGTCCATTTCAAGATTTATGTGAATTGCAAAATAGATGTAACTGAGCTCCAGTTATTTATATCATGTTAACTAAGAAAAAAAAAATTCTACTCACCTGAAACAAATTCATTTGTTTCCAAATGTTTAATGAGAGAGGATGTCTCACTCCGCCTCCACATTCATCATCTGTTACACATTAATGAATATCCAATAATGCCAATACTAACCAAGAAACAACTGACAGACTCTGTTAGCACTCAGACAGAGTCGCCACTTTCCCTGTGTAACCACAACATAAGACCAAGTACTCTTGGCAACCGAAGCAGCGTATGACAAAAGCTGTACAGCTTTATAACATCCAGTGTTTTGTAGGCTTTTGTGCAGGATAGCCCTGACAGTAAAAACAGCAAGGTGTTAATTACTAAAAGGTATGTTGGTGTACTGCAGCTGTTCTGTTGTCAAGCATCAGCTGCCCTACCAGCCACAAAGGCGTGTCATGTTTTAGCCAAATTTGGTATTACTGTTTGTACAGAAAAATCGTTAGATGAAAATCACACACAGTGGCAGTGCCAGGCTCTGAATTGATTCTTGGAGAAAAGAAAGACTGGGAATTGTGCCTTATATTCTTTCACAAACTGAATGCGCTTCAGATTGCTGCTGACCTTTTCATAACAGCACCGATTCAGCTAGCTAGACTGAAAGCCAAAAAGCAAATAAAGTCACCTAAGGGGTAACAGGTTAAAGCAAGCTCCTGAACAGAGCAGGCAGCCTGACTTCCAAAGGTTAATGTCACTTCTGCCCAAGTAAATGGAGAGCCTGAATCAGCCTAAATGTTGGTTACACAGATTCTAATATCTAGCAATTGCCTTTATCTTCCCAGGATGCTTGCCTAATTTTCCATTTTGTTAGTTAAGTTGCCATACAAATCCATACAAGTACCGCAGAATTCTTCCTAATCAGTTCACAATGGAAAGCAATGTCCATAGCCTTAGCACCATAAGGTGCTAAGGAAGAGCTTCACGGGGAAAAAATAATCAGGATCATTCCTACTCCTGGAAGCAGGAATACATTCACAACACTTTCTGGCTGCCATTGTATCCCTATGGCCTAAATATTGCCCTGTGATCTTTGAAACAGTCTGGAGAGGAAGAAACAAACCAACTCACAGCACAATCATGACATCACAAAGCACTGAATCAACCCCATACAAAATTGAGTTATACTGCCTTATGGACAGAGCCTGGAAATCAAGGAAACAAAGACCAGGCTGATCTGCTTTCATGGAAACAAAGTGGGAATGACCACAGGTGCTTCTTGAACATCCACCATGATGACAGGTCCTACTTTATAATCTCTTCCCTGGGCAGCAGAAGCACCACTAAGTCCCACATCTTGGGGTCCAACAGGTGGAAAGCAAGTAAGTGCCCGACCAACCTGCCACAAAGAAAGCCCACTGCCCCAGGAAAGCCCCTACTTTGCCTATCCCTAGAGCCAGCCCTGAGGCAACCAGTAATTTTTCAGATGCAAGCTCTTTGCAAATTAGATCTGCTCTCTTTTTGCAAAACACAGCGTGTCTCTGAGCTAACACTAACTCACATGCATCTCTGAAGAAGCTACTGTGTATTCATATAATTATCTCAGCACTAATAGCTACCAAAATGTACAGACACATTCTCTGGTGAAAGCTTGAAGGGAAAATCTGAGTCATAAGAATCAAGGAAACAAAATAATAGAAACAAAGATGAGAGGTAAACAATCCTAAGGAAGATGAGAGATAACAGTGTTTGCATTTCACGGGAAAGGGTTTTGGTTTGGTTGTTTTTACTTCACATTAGGCACAACAATAATAGATTTAAAGAAATTGGATCAAGAGGGGAAAAGCAGAATTAGAACTGAGAATATGTAAACCTAGCTTACATTTAATATGGCCAATTTCAGTATAGTAAGTTTCAAGTGCTTTCATAAGTCTGTCAGTAGAAAATAATTTTTTACTATTGAAACACAGTGATCCCTACAGGGAAAACTAGTATGAAGCATATACAGCTTCAGAGAGGAGGTTCAGGACAAGATAGAAATAATGAGACATCTTCGACAGAACCAATACCAAAACAATTAGGTTAATAAAATGCAGTTAATCAGAAACCATCAATAGTGAGAAGGAAAACTGAGATGTCTAATCTAGAAATGAAAGGAGGGAATTAAAAGGAAGTGCTAAGAACAGTGAAAAGATTTCTGGAACACCCTAAGGGTATTTTGAAATTTACCTCTTAAATATGGACACACTACCTGGAAAAAAAGGCAAGGTATATTTTTGGGGGGAAAAAAAATACTAAAAATATTGTAAAAGTCAACAAATCAATAGGAAACTAACATCAGTAGAAGAGTTGTCTTCATAGATGTAACTATGTACTAATTTCAATTACTTAAATTTAAGTCTCTCTCTAACATTTTTAACTTTTCCCCAGCCTCCAAATAGATTCAGGTACAAAGAAACAGATTATTATTAGAAGTAGATGTCTTAGAAAAATGCATTTTTTGAGAGATTTTTCAGAGGTAGCTACCAACCTGAATGAAATAAATTTGTCTGTCAAAAATCTTACGGACTAAGAGGAATTATCTCTCTAAAAACTAAATACATACATTATGCCTTTCCTCAGCTGTCAATAATATTTAGTAAATTTTGAAAAAATAAATTATAAATAAAATAAAACTTCTTTATAATACATGAGCTGTTTGTTTACTTTTCTACACTTATTTCAATCTATTTTCTAGTATTATTGTGATGTCCCTTATTGATTATCTTCATCAGTAAGCCTCAGAATACCTCAGCAAGACAAAAGATTTTGTTAATGCTACTATCCCAGTTTCTGGAGAGCAAACCAAAACAGAGGAACCTGCAGAGATATATACCAGGAAACAGAGAGATTCTACATCCGCGGAGGTGAAGCTTCCTTTTCTTACTAGGATGGTATAATTGGACAAAGAAGCCTTATGTCTAGTTTCAGTTGAAAATACTGCCTCATGCAATACATTAAGAAAATATGTTGCCCTTTTTCTTCATTAAAATCATAAATGTGTTTCCATAAATGAATTGCATTGAAAAATCAGGTAATTTATTATTTTGTAATAAAATATAATACAAATATATAAACCAAATATGTCTCCATTTCAGTTGTGAGCAGAAACAGATACATTAAAATTGCTATACACCAGTGTAACCCTACTACATCTGGATTTTGTCAAAAGCTCAATGTCTGTCAATAAATTCAGAATGGATTGTACTTAACACAGACACACCCTGTAGAATCAGTGTACAACTCAATTCCACGTTAATCTGAGCAAATGCAGGGAGAGGATCCAAAATACACATCCTGAAAACCAGAAAGGATTCAAGGCTTGGGTTAGCAATAATGTCTTTTCCTATGATTTCTTAACTTTCGTGCTTGCTTTCTTGCACATTAGCTTTGAATACCCAAAACCATATCAAGAAGTCACTTATTCAATCTTGTGGAGAAAAAAATGTGTCAGTAAAAACTGACATTTATCATGGATTTAGAGACTCTTGTGCTTTTAGAACCAATTTTAGCTTTCCATCTACTGGAAGCAAAATATATTCATATAAGGAAAAATAATATTCGCTGGAACAGCCCCCAGTTGTGCTTTTATCAAAGGCAAAACACATTTTCTATTAACAATAATAAAAAAATAAGTACTTTTATGAAAAACTGGCTGATTTTCCCATTTAGTTCTTTTTGACTAAAGGATAAAAAACATAATTTCATTTAGTAGTTTCAAAAAAACCCCAAAATTCCCAACAGTTGTGGAGGGAGTTTTTTGGTTCATTACCCTTTTTTTATTTTTCTTTTGCATCTTTAAGTTGAGAGAAGCCTTTAATTATAATCCTACACCTGGTTTACACCAAACATCTGCTAGATGCTCTTTTCTGGATGCAGCAAAGCTGCTGTACTTGTAGCCTGTATGTCAGACCCTGGGCACTACAAGTTTCCTGGCTCCCCAAAAGCCCTATCCTCTCACTTCCATGTTCTTTGCAGCAATATCCATCTGCGTTACCTTCTCCCGAGCTGGGGTGCTGTGGCTTTAGGGCCAGGCAAAGTGTCACTGGCTCTAGCAGGGTCCCTATACACTTGTGGCTCAGCATCTGTTCAAGAAGCACCAGAGCCCCAGACCCTCCTGCACAGAAGCAGTTGAAACTACTTAAAAGGCTTAATAAAGAAATTATTTGACACACCACAACAATGACAGCATCCCAGCAGAGTTTAATGCTATTTTTTGACCAAGATCCCTGACATCTATATACAAACCTGAATAAAATTATTTTCTACACATACATCACTGCATCCATTACCTCAGGACTCAACATTTCCCAGGCTGAGATCAGAGTCCTCCAAGTCCTGTAGTGAATGAATCTTTTTTCCTGTGCTCCCAAAATCAATGGGGGATCAGGGAAGGAAGGGCGGGGGG
>VZTU01032360.1:122310-177894 GCA_013400835.1 Zapornia atra | reverse complement strand
GGGGGCGTGTTCATGTCAGTTTGTAATAGATCTTGCTGTAGGATAAGCAGACATCCTTCTCTCCTCTGATCTCTCCATGACAACCTTATAGTTACATCTAGACAGCTGCAAAATCGTACCTCTTGTTCTACTAGCGTATTACCAGCACAGACCTCGAAGTGGCCCGATGGTATCATTTACAAGATGCCTTTTCACATGGTCACAGTCAAGCCCAATCCTAACAGGTTATCTATAAAGCAGCTTCCATTTCGACAAGGAACTCCAAGCACCCAAAGCCATTCTTTAAACCAACGGAGAAACAACTTGAGCATCAAAATTGCACAAGTTTGTTTCTTTCAAGTATCTGGAAAAAAATCTACTAGTGCCAGCATTTAAGAGATTTTCTGATTTTAAGACTTTCACCTACACAAAACAGGGGCCCTCTCTATATTCCCGAGCACTGAAAAAAGTACCCATAGAGAGTTGGCAGTATCTGACATCCCTCCAGTGTTCTTGATGCAAAAGACAGTACAGGACAAAAGATAACAGAATCACACAAAAAATTAGGTTGGAAGGTACTGCTGAAGGTTGTCTTATCCAAACCCATTTTGTAAGCAGTGATAACTTCAAAATGACATTTCATTATATGGGGCCCATCTAACCCCAGTTGTTCAAAAATGCAGCAACTGCCCAGCCATAACCAGAATCCATGTCAGAAATATTCCCTAAATCGTGTGAGGCAAGACTTGCTCAGCCACCCAGAAAAAAATGTACTGGTCCATTACTGACATTTGTTTTTCAGTTAATACTTTCTGTTATTGAATTTTCTTGTCAACTTAAATCGTGAACATCCACTAGCTTTTAAAAGAATTGACCTTCCAGGCACTGAAAAAACAATTAGTGATACACTCTAGAGTAATGATGTCCTTTACAAAACAGATATCATAACGAAAGGAAAAGACAGCCAAAGTAATCTTATGTTGTGTTGATTGACATTTCCATTTGCCAGAGCTTTAAAACCATGTTCTCAAAATGTATTGCTCTTGCAGTTGTGTGATATTAAACTTAGTTGGACTTGGCTGTAGTACTTAATCCCATAGCTTCTCACAAATAATAACAGAGCATACAGCTCAGTAACAGCAGCTGTACAAGGTATATTGTATCTATCCATTTTGAACCCACTCTGTATGTTTCTCACATTAGAAGCCCGGGTTTATGATGATCCTGCACATAGGAGATAATTCAGAGACAGCTTGTTCAACAGCATTCAACCCAAAAGATTTTAAAATGAAGCTTAACCATTAATGCTGTTTGCTACTAGGAAGGAAAAATGGCCTCAAAACAAGATGATTTCTTATACTGACAGAACAACAGTAGTTTAGTCGAGGAAGGAGAACCTGATCTGAATTCCTGCCTGAAGCCGGCAGGCCTCCAGCTGAAAACAGCTGGCTCTGGAGCTATGCTAACTCACAGCACCTAAGAGCCTGCTGCCTTGTCAGAGCCCTTTCCCATATATAGGGCGCCATACAAAGGATCAAAACTAAAAGTAATTATTCCCTGGGCTCCACAGCACAGAAATTCAATTAAATATGGGACCATATGACTCAAATATACGTTTTTTTAGTTCTACCAAAACTGCCTAAGATAGAATTTAAGCATGATCCTTGGAAACGTCACTTTGACTTCACAGGCCCGTGAGAAGTTGCTATTCCCTTAGATTCTGGGTAGCTAAAGGCTTTTGTGCTGTGATAGGAAAACACTGGTTTGCATGAAAGCGTGCACACATCACAGATACACACACTCACTTAAGAAATTCCTTTCAATTATTTTGGTTATGCTCCAGATGTTTTAAAAAGCAAATTTTTTAGCAGCTGGTATAAAAGTACCGGTAAGTGGCTTCAACTCAAGTCCAAGCAAAGCTTCCTCATTATATACAAATATTTCTCAGCATTTTACAGTCCAGCTCAACCAAAAGCAAACTTCTGATCAGCTCCACAACAATCCTCTAATTTTTCCTTTGCTTTGCTGCCGAGTGTTTGATGCAAACACTCACCTGGTCTAAACTGCCACAGCTCCACTAAAAAAATCTTCCAAATTTTACCCTCTGTCAGCAGAAATGTGACAGGAGTTATACTATGTCATCATTTGAAGAAAGAATTTCAGCAATATCAGGATCAACACAAGGGCTTAATGGGTAAAGAGCAGCAAGAGCTCTTTCTGCTCACAAAGCTTAATGCATATACATCACAACACAATTTCTTGCACGTATTCTCCCTCTTTCAGTGCTGGAACACACAATGGGGACAATTTGCTATAAGGGTCATTATAAAGATGATGATGCTGCCCCAAGAGGAACATACAATATTTTTTTTTCTCCTACTGGTCAGCTTTTAAGTCAGATTCTGTGCAAATTAATAGCCAACAACATGCCATAGGGCTTTTCTTTAACCCATCTAAAAATGAGATAAAGTTTTATTTTTAGAAGTAATTAGAAGTGAAGGCTGTGAAAGTACAGTTTATGAGGCACTCAAGCTCCAGGCCACCTCCAGGAGAGGTGGTCCTAGAGAGAGACAGTGCATTCCACCTCTGCTCCCACCTGCCTCTCAAAGTCAAAAATAGACAAATGCACCCCTGCCCCAAATCTGGAATGTGGGCATACAAAGAGATCTTGATTGCAGAAGCTCCCTAAGTTACTGTCTTGGAGGTTGAATTCAAATATAGATTGGAGAGACAATGAACTAGACCAGTATTGTTTCCTTCCATACTGAAAATTATCAGCCTATTCTTGGCAAACAAGAAAAGAGAAAAAGCAATTTTTTATATATGAAATATTAAATTATGTCCAACACAATTCAGAATAATGCAACCCTAACATGTAAGAGTACTTACTGAAAGGGAGACAGTATCCCCAATTGTTTCTTGTAAACAAAAATCACAACAGCCTCAGAGCGGGTTTTTCATTGCCATTCTGAAGAGGTGAGGAGATTTTTCCCTTTAATAGCAATGATTGTAATCTATTCACATACAAGTTACTAATATAAGAACTGACAGTTGCAAGGCTGAATTTCTTTGGAAACATAATTACCTATGACACTTTATTACAACAGCTCCAAAACATATGGTTACCTTTTTAGATATTAATATTTATTTTCATATAAAACTCAGCATGACATTACACCACAAGAACTAAAGTTACCCCAGGGGATGGCAAATAATTTCATCTTGCAGGGTTTGGTAGTTGAATAAGAATTTAAACTAATTTGCTTGGAAAAAGTAGTTTTGATAACATAACTAATCTATGTAGAGCCATATAAGGCATAAACGTAATTTTTCCAACAAGCTCCTCAATTTTCTTAGTATAAAATTTTAACATTTTGTTTGAAAACTTTCTGTCCACTAGCAAGGATATAATCTCTGCCTTCGGACATATGCATTTACTTGAGAGGGGCAAGGTCTGTTTTGTTTATAAATCAGTGTCCTCCACTAGCAGCTCACAGCACAAGGAAACTGCAGTCTCCTTTATTAAAGTCCATAAACCCACTTGCCTGGCAAGTGCTTGTCTTTTGATCATGTTACCAAAGATGCTGTTCATGCAATGATTAAGATTTTAATTGAAAATAAAAAGCCAGGTGTATCTGTGTTACATCACCAAGAGAAGGGACTCCCACTGATAATTAGGATTACATACCACTGGAAGGTTAAAATTTATACCATCAGGTAACAGAAGTCTTAAAAAGCAGGTTAATGGGTGTGATTCAAAGAAATGGGAAGTTTAAAAAAAAAAAACAAAACCAAAATACAACCTTACCCAAGTCAAAGTCACAGGTTTATAAAAAGGGGATGTGGAGGAAATAGGTGGGCTTGGTTTCTTTGGGGGTTTTGGTGTTGAAAGGAGCGTGGCTTAGTTTTAGGGGTTTTATTGTTTTGTTTGTGGGGTGATTGTGGGTTTTGTTTGGCTTTTTTGGTTCAAGTCACTATGTGAGGATGTGGTTCTAACTGAAATGCTGCCACTGAGATGGCTTTTGTGTCACTGATGATGCTCTTGACTGTAACAGTTTTATATTCTTCTCCTGTACTCCTCTACAGTTCCAGTGCAAAGAATAATTTGAATAATTTGGTGCATTTGCAATGAACAGAGTCATTCACCATCGACAGCTGTCCCATTTTCTTGACTTCATTTCATAAAGTATCTCTCTATATACAGTTAATCATATAGGTACACCCATGCAACATGGAATCTAAGTTTATTATAGTATACAGTGATTAGCCGCTGCAGGGAATACAGGTATCTCATGAAGCAGGGTTTAGGAGTACAACAAACAGAAGGATTATCATTAAAAGCTGACCCAGAAGTCAAGCCAATGGACACCATCCAAAACCACAGTCATACATCAATGCCACACAGGAGGTTTATATGACAGCACACAATGGTAATGTCACCTCCCAAGCCACAGTGCACTGAAATTAGAACAGCTGCAATGAAATCACTACAGAGGAAGGAGAGGAAAATAGAACAAAATGCAACTTATGCTATACAGCAAGAAAAACAGCAGCTGCAGAAACTCTGGATTGCCAGTAAACTTTTACTCTGAAGGCCATATGCAGAACTGGATTTATTATTTTCCAGTTTAAACTGTTTGCGAAAAGTTCTGCACGCTAAACAGCTATTGACCTGCAGCATGGCATCAGTCAAAGGATTAAGGAGAAGATCTTTGAAGCATTCTCATCTTCAGAACTGTAACAGAAGCCACATTGTAAGATGAACAATTCTCTTGTTCCTGTTTTCCAACAGAAGGAAACTTTTATTTTTGTTTTTCATTAAAGTATGCCAATAGTGAAGTCTTTGCATTTGGAATTCAATCATTAACCTTACAAGGTTAATTTTTCATTATTTCAGTGCAATGGGAGAAAACATCTTTTTCCTTACATTTCACCCTTTTTTTTCTACCCAACTTTCAGAAAACAAACACAAAACCTAATGTGAGCTCCTTCAGAATGGACTTTTTAACATATTTACATATCTATCTTTCTGTAAACAATTTCCTTACTGCATCTGACATCATCAAGTTCAAAGGAGAAGAAACAGAAAGCAGTAAAGATCCCTGTATGTGTCTGGAACATACTTACAAATAACAAGGAAATTAAACATACCTTTGTTTTTAAAATAACTAGCAGCAGAATCCTGAGGTTCCACACTTACTCTCCCGCAGGTTCAGAGGTTAGTATCTTTATGTATGCATGTAAGCTAACCAACACTCCTGTGTTGGGAAAGAGTATTGTTCTACAAACCTAAGATAAGAAAGAATGGGACATCTTGCTTTGCAAGCTCAAATACTGAGAAAACCAACTTGCAGAGCTTTAAATTAATTTACATGGGGGGGGGAGGGGGGGTCGTGTGGGAGGGGAGAAGCCAAACAAACCGCAAACCCAGAAGGAATTAGGGGCAGACTGCATGGCTAACAAGGGAGCAGAAACTACAGAAGACCACCACATGGGTGGTATGGCATATCAGGCAGCCCGTTTGCCTGGTCTGTCTGGGTTGCATGACTGGATCCATGCTCAGGGGCCAATGAAGCACTATCTTTTCTCCCAAAGCTTTGATTCACCCTTATGCCATTGCACCAAAATCCACCAGTCCAGTAAAATTATCATAGCTCTTCAGTTATGAAATGAGCAGGTTTCCTCAAGTTGGCCAGTATTTCATAGCCTCATGTGACAACCAATGATTAGTTACCAACAAATGAAGATAACATGTTTGGAGCATAGAAGAGAAAGACTGATTTAATCAAGTTCCTTCTGAATGAAATTCACAAGCGGTTCTAGAGAATTCTATCAAGACAAAGAGCACAGAGTAGAGACAGAGTATTTGTAGGTCTGCTATATCCATTAAATGTGTCTGGAAGAATCAGTATGACTCAAATGAACTCCCTGTTTCAGTCCTGGTTTTGCCACTGAACTGCTGCACCATTTGTAACTAAGTCTCATGCACACAACTTCCAGCCCCCAGCGCAAGAATTATGTGTCATGTGCTAAAAAGTCACAGCTGCAAGTGTGCACATGCTGGGACAACTCGAATACCTGCATCCTACAGACACTGGGCTTGCTAGCTCCCTGGGGAGTTCCCAGAATTGATCCACACATGTGACAGAAATAAATGGACATTAGCTCAACGCTCGTGCCTAAGTATCCCCATTAGTAGTTATACCTCCGTCAACATGATTAATAGAAATATCTCTATACATCTCTGCAAATGATGAATGCTCTAATTATGGCATATGTGGGACAAGTAGGAAAATGTCAAAGAAAAAAAAATCCAGAATTTTTTAAAGTGAAATACATTGCTTTTACAGAACAAAGAGAATCTCCATTTATCTCCTTCATTCATTACAGACTTCATTTACTTGTTGATTTTTCATAAACCGTCTGAATAACACATCTATGTTATTTCAAAAATCGAATGCATCATATCATGGTTACCCTACGTGTATATTTTGACCTGAGGAGCTGCTAACTCCTTGAAATTTAGTTACTAAGAATGAATAGTAAAAGCCTCTCAGGTTTTTGTTACTTATTTGATAAATTTGCTGACGCCAATTATCTGACAAAAGGCAGAATCTTTTTAATTTTTTCCCCTGTAGTGCAAATTTGATATGGCCTGTTAAAAAAAGGTGTGTCAAAAAACAAAGCAGACTCAAATACAATTCTTCAGAGATCTCACAAGATCAAAATAATGCCATAAGGTCCAGCAGGATAGAACCATGTGAATAAGAGTAAGCAGAAATAACAGCAAAAACATAGGTAAGGTAAAATAATACCATACAGTAGAATTCACAGGTACCTCAAACACATTGGGAGAGGAGAAATATGGAAAGCTCCAAGTTAATAATCTGGAGCACTCCAAACTAAGGGACCACTTACAAGTACATCATGTGTGTGATATAGGTTACTCCCAAGAACTACTCTCCATCTAGCAAATGTGTAATTATGTATAGAGCAGGTCTTCTCACAAATTTTTGTACAAAAAATAAGATTCTCTATATCAATAAATCTTCTGCCTTACTTTAAAAAGAAATGTGCACTGAAAGTGCATCTACAGGACCATTCAAACTTTTGTTTTGTAGAGAATTGATTAAATACCGTAAGATTTATAGTTGCAATTTACTGAACTACTTTATAAAGCAGTCCTGTTCACTTACATACACTAAAAAGTCTCTTTATCAAAGCAGGACCATTTTAGCCCAGTCATGCATGCCTCTCATTCTTTCATCCTGTCTTCCAATTCTTACAGTATATTTTAAGAGCTTGTCAAAAATGCCATCTCCCTTCCATCACCAGTACTATTGGAAAAAGAATCTAGGGAAATATTTTTTACAAAGTAGCTCAAAAACTTACTATGATGGCCAAAAGATTAAATATTGCAGCCTGACAAACAAGGGCATTTAAAAAAACCCAAAAAAACCCATTCCCAACAAAAACCAAAAAAAACCCCACCCCACAATGCAAAGGCAAGGAGGAATGTGGTCTACGTTGTTTCATCAGTTCAGCTTTTAATAAGTACATCATAGCTATGAATGTCATCAAGGTCTAGAAAACAGAGGAACAAAAAAGGAGAATAATGCCCCATTGCATTTGTCCCTGTGATGGAATAATACATCAAAAGAAGTACATCAGCTACATTCTTCTAACAAATAGGTCTCTTCTGTAAAGTAAGGTACGTTTCAGTAAAGTACCTGACCCACAGAAGTACACTTCAGGAAGGACTGACGATCTTCATTTCATTATTCAAGCCTCAGCACACCTTCCCTCTTACATTTCTCACTAATGTCAGCAGAATTGTCCCTTTCTAAACTAATGCATCTTACAAAGATGTTGTTTTCTAACAACAGTTTTAAAGGCAGGTGCTGTTCTCTGAAAAAGAGTATTTTAAAAATTGTAATGACAACATGACCATGGTGTGTCAAGGCACAACTGCAACCATGACATATGCCAATAGACAGCTAATCTGAATGGTCCAGCACCACTTGTAATCTTCAATCCATATTTACAAATGCAGAAGTGGCTCATGTGCTATTCACTATCATGAATCTGAACATTACAATGAAATTCAGTCACCAGCCATCTATTTAATACTTTGTTTCCGAGTAGGCTGGTAAGGGGACAGGTCTTTGAATGCTTTGTTTACCTTCACAATATGCAGAGTCCCCTTGGACAGAGAGATAACCATTCTTGCATTCACAAGTAGCTTTCGTGTTCCAGTTTTTGCACTCTGAATTTTCACCACATCTGTGTCCCTCTGCACAGAAGTTATGGCCTGAAATACAAGGAACACACAACGTGTTATTAAGACATCTTTATTTCAGATACTCAGGTTTAATATTGACATTGACTGTATTACTCTGGAACATTAGCATGCTACATTCCAGAAATTCTCTCTATAAACCTATGTGGTACACCCAGGGTCTTTTTTATTCCTCCATTAATTCATTCTCAATATAACCATTTTGTTCAAAAATGTATTTGTAAGACTAGTTTTAGTCAGGAGAAAATACCATTTCAAAGCAGGAAGCCATGACAATACATCAGTCTTCTACAGAACACATGTAGGATAAAAGGCCACCTTATCTCCGATTGCCAAGTGTAATACTGACTTACACAAGAAGTGTAATATAAAACAAACAGAAATCCTTCACAGGTCTCTCATTGTGCATACTCAAGCACGATTTAGAAGAGCAAAAATGAGACATCGCATGAGAAGACAAAACTACCCTGGCAGTCAAAAAAACCCTCCCACACTGCCTTGGAATTCTGTCATCAAAAAACTATAAACTGGAGAAACAATCCAACTAATTAATCATCATGTTTTATAAGGAAGAATTTTTTATTAATTTCCTTTTTTCCTTGACAGAAATTCTGAGCTTTACCCACTTCCTTCTATAAAGGTACAGCTGCCTGAAGTTAGTTCTTCCTGATTTTCACTATTTCTCAAAGATGTGTCAAAATCTCTCTCTGCTGAAGCCTAAAGTGAAAGTAATTGCAACTTTATCTCTTTAATGGCACTGACTGCAAGTACTATAAGAGATAACTAAATACCTTACAGAATTTGACAACAGCATATCCCCCTCCCCCTACTCTCCCACTGGTGTATTTTTTATGGATTTTACTGTTTTTCTATTCCAGAGTTAATTTCTATTTTCCTGAGTTTTATAAAAAGAGTAACTTTTGTAATTTTTTTTTTTTCTCTGGATTTTCTCACCTGGAAGGAGGGAAACCAGAAACCCATGACATACCATCAGCTACTTGTCTTCCAACTTGCAGGTATATGAATACAAAAACAGTTTCTGCCAATTCTGCCTGGTCATAAAGGAGCAAACTACAAGTTCTGTTGCACTGATCTTAAGCTTTACTAACATCCCCTAAAGACAGATAAGAAAGAGATGACTTCTAACATCTAAATACCAGACTCCAATCTTTGCACATATCCCTTGCTTTGATATTCTTTAAGGAACTTTGGAAGACTTTAGCTTACACTATATATAGTTTTCATCTACAGTAAGCAAATTCTCATGGGGCTATCCTCTAGCTGTTGTTCACTGAGGGTTTAATTTGTTTTTAAACACACACCTCAGTCATCTCCTAATTTAAAAATCAGGTTTCGTAATTTTAGTCCACTCTAACTTTACAAGTCTGATCAATTAACACTGGGTTGCAAGGTCATTTTTATAGAAAGTGAAACACTTGTTGGCAAGGAGGACATTTTCTCAGTGTCAACATCCAACTCTACACTTCAACTTCAGATTAATTTTATTAACAACCAAAATGTCTTCTATGTGCTCAGCCCATTCTCTCACTGTAATCCAACTTGTGAAGAAAAGAATCAGCTTCATTAATGAAAACTGCAGATATCCCTTCTAGTTCTCATTCATTTCACAGTCTGGTAAAAACCATTCAGGTATTCCAAGTAAAGACATGTCAAGCCTGCATACGCTTTATATCAGTAAAAAAAGGGTGCAGCTACACTGCCTTTAGCCATTTATGCAATCACAGTATTTGAGTTCTCTATATTCTATATCATGCCCTTATAATTATAATTGAAACTGAACATTGGAACCCATCTCCCTAAACTTACCCATTTAGCATTTAATTTATACTCCCTAAGCAGAATTACTATTCTGTTGGCATTCTAGATAATATCTAAGAGACAACAAGTTTTATAACATTTTCTTTGTCACTGTTTTCCCTAAGACTATGGCACCCTAGTCCATTTCCTGCTTTTTAGAATAATCATCCTCCTTTGAACTCATAAACAGTATTAGCTAATATTATTGTTGGATACTACTACCCAGAACTCATGTAACATATCAGTGTCTTAAGACAGGCATTATAAAAATACCATTCTCATTTAGTGTGGATTGCTACTACTGTATTAGGATATTTTTGTTTATTTATTTATACTTCTCTCTTATACAAACTTGAAAAGAATATATCATCTTCTCAGCATCTGTCAGTTAAAATAGTCCTTATGCAACTCTCCACTCAAAAAAAAACCCAAAAACCAAAAACACCCTAAACAAACAAAAAAAATCACCACCAAAAAACCCCACCTTCATTTCCAGAATGCCTTTATCCCACTGAGTCAGCATTTTACCCTGTGATCAGTCCATGGCAAATCTGACACAGTTAGCCAAAGGGATGGCTTTCAACATTAAATTTCATCACAAGTCCCAGTTCAACTGTTCTCTAATGGCACTTTCTCTCACTGATACTGATTAGATTTCAGTATCACATCAGAGCCCTAGGAATTCTTCACTGCTTTTTGCCACCTCTGGAATTCATCAGTAGATATGATGACTATGATAGCCACCCATTTTGTACCGATACATCTGTCACCTTTTGTTAAAAAAAAAATCTCTGGAAAAACCTGTATTGCTTTTGTTCCCTTGTTATCAACTCAAATACAAACCGTCTCCATTCAGAATCAGACTTTTTTTTTTCCTTCAAGCTTGAAGGCTGTTAAAGAGCATAGAAGAAAAAAAGTAATGCTACAGTTCTGTAACTTGTGTAATAAGAGGCTCTAAAGAACTTCTCATTGTTCTCCTCTCATTAGGAATACACAATGGTAGAACACCTACTACATCTCTAGATTGCTTTGGCATTAATGATTATAAAGGATCTGTGAAACACTGTTTCCTGCCTTTTAAAAACACTGACTGAATTTACTCAACTTCACTTTCCCATAACATTACAGAAATCTTGTTCAATACCTCCACAAAGGGAAGCCATTCATGTCAAGAGCATGCATGGAGCTACCTCACTGTATGTTACTGAGGTTTTACAAACAAATGCAACTTAAGGTACATCAAATGGAAAAATTAAATGAACTTGATGCTATAGAAGAGTAAGGGGTTCCCTGTGCCTCTGTTAGAGCGGGCATACCATTGATCAGATCAGGGGCTTTTCCCAGCCCATTTCTTTTGCAGTGAGGATGCACATTTAGCACTTCTAAAGGGTGAAGAGGTGCATACCAAGGAAGTGTGGGTTTTGCATTTCTTAAACCCTGTCTGCATTCTCCCCAGCTGGGGTTTTGGAGGTGACAAAGGAATAAAAGACTATCTTAGTTCATATTGGGCTTTTCCTGGCTCACCTGGCAAATAAAGGCCTCCTCATATTTTGGCTGGAATGCAAAGAAATAAACTATGTTCTTCTCACATTTAGCAATCTTAATTCAACACCTAACTTAGCAAAATATTCTAATTCATTCTTATTAATCACAACAGTCAGGAAGGCACACTGATCATGACAACCATGCTTATATCCTGACTAAACTGAGAGGGACCTAAGCATTCACTTAAATATCAATCTATCCATGGCCAATCTATTCATAGGAGCAAACACTTATCCCCGAGCAAGCAGAATGGGAAAAAAAATGCAAGCATCTGATTTTTATTAATTCTTTGGTGTGAAATGGATTATAGGGCTCCTTTAAAATACCTACACAGATGGTAAAACCACCCAGGGATACAGCAGCAGGATCTCTGAATCTCAGCCATGGGTGGAAGCTGGCAGAGGGCACACATTCCCACTGCCCAGGTGAAAATATCTGAATTACCCAGACTCCAGAATATTCAGCAAAGTCTTATCTGAGACAGTCAGCTCCTCTCTAAATATAAGGAATGGCTTAAAATAGAATCATCACATCCAAGCAAGCAGGCAATTGGAGAGGATTTGACAGAAGCACAGAAAATCTTAAATAGTTCTGATAATCTAAACTAATTTCAGGCCAACACAGATGACAAGGCAAGTGAGCATGAATTAAAATTACAGATAAACACATTCAGAACAGATGTCAGAAACCATTTTCCTCAAACATAACACATACACACAGAGTGATAAATGTGCACAACAGCCCTTCAAAGTCATTCAAGACATTCAAGATACAATTAGATACTACCAACAGGGGAATTAAATATTGAAGAGTGTGTTTAGATTTTTGATGGGCCTGATGACCTCTGTTCCTTCCCCAAACATTTCTGATAACATTACTCCCTTCTTTTATCAAAGCTGCTGAAATGTTTGCTCCATTTTTTCTTAAGAACATATTTGTATTTTTCTACTTCTGACTGTAGATTAATAAATCTACTAAGACAGTTATGAAAGAGATCAGATTTCATGCTGGCAGACATAAGGCTATCACTTCTGCAGCATCAGGAATGGCACAACTGCCTAGGACTTAGTGATCCCAAGTCATATAATCTAAAATTAAACATCACCTCCATTTTGGGACACCTGAAGATTACTCTTATTTTTCCACCCTTCTCAACATCTTCAGGTTCCAGTTCCCAGGATTTGCTTTTCCAGAACAGCATGATAAGCTGTTTTGTGCTGTCATCCTTTTTTTTTTTTTTATGTTCCTAAAATATTTGGTAACGTGGTTTAATTACCAACTGAAGAATGCAAGAACTCCCTCAAGACTACAGATGCAATCAATATATCCATATCTCTTCCTGCTTTTTATTATGGGCAACACTAACATGCACCTCATTTTTCTGAGTTTCCTTACAGCATCTGTAATGCTTTCTGTACTTCTTCCAATATCCCTAGCTGTTCACTTCAAAAAAACCTGTAAAACCCCTGTTCTTTTGCTGTTCAAGAAGCTACCCTGCAACAATCCACTTTTCACTGTTTCCCATCTCAGAGGCTTCTAAAAAGAACACTGACAATGCTTTCATTAATAGCATTAGCAATGTTCAAAAGGTCCAAGGTTATTTCAACCTCAACATCTTTGCTATTGTTATAATTTAACCCCACAGTTACTACATAAATGTGCAAAGTAAATCTGAGAGACAACTCACAGGAAGAGTCATAAAATTTGCACTAGCAATTATGCCCTTTCATTATCTGAATCAGTTTTTAATGAGTCATGAGCAACAAAGCACTTTGAACAGCAGTTTTTACGCCTTCAGAGACTGTGGTCCCAGAACTCAGTGGTCTGACATAAAACAGTAACTTCATTAATTCTTTCAAGCTGCTATATCAATGCAGACCTTATTACATACTGCTTATTTGCACAGCCTAACAAGCTTATAAAGATTATTTTTTCCACTCCCCCCAGATATAAAGCTCTTCTAAATCCTAAGAAACATTATAACTATGCTTAGAAATAAACTAATTCATATTTATCAACCTCCATTAAATCTTAATAAAACTAAAACCCTGAAATAACTTCTACCTCTCAGCAACGAGTGAGAAACATTTGATTTCTGCAAAACCCAGTTTCACAGCTAGACAGGGAGATGTGTGAAACACAGTAAGTGTAGAGCCTTCTCATCCTCTAATCTAAATAATCAAACCCTCCTTAAAACAAAACAAAGTGACACAAGTAAGGGTGGCAAAAGCATCATTTTTAGATTTAAATGCTGTTTCCTGCTGTAAAAATGCACACTTCAGCCAGTAGGATCCTCCAATTCCTGCTAACCAGCATCAGCAGTCAATCTAACTTCATCAGCCAAACCTTATTACAGGACAGCAAATAAAAATTACTTTCTCCAGAAATCAAACAGCTCTCACTACTACTTCATTTCCTTACACTCTCTCTTTTAAGGAGAGCACAACTGATGCTGTGAAGGCCTGTTAAGGCTACTCTTACATACTAAAATTGTGAGCATAGCAACATAAAAATTCTCTCATGAAACTTTATTTGGATCACTCATTCAAAAGAGAAAAAAAAATCCACTCTTTCAAAATTATACACTATCTTTGGCAAGGAGAAAAACAGCTAAAGGGAACAATAAACCACTTTTATGACACTGTATTTTGTATTAGATTTGTCCCTGGACTATAAAAAATGCAGCAGGCATGCTGTAAGAAAAATGACTGATTTTCAAAAAAGTAATAAAAAATATATTTTATTACAGAATGATTCTTCGTAAAATTGGAAAATTAACTAAAATTTCTGTAAGCCTAAAAGAGAGCTTAATAATTCCACATTGTCCTGCTGAAAAGTATAACATAGCCACATAGTATAAGCAGACATTTATATTAAAGCACACAGATGAAGGACAAAACTAAGTACACTCTACAAAACAGTCAAGGATAGATCCTATTTACAGATCTGATGAGGCCCATTTTTGCACTCAGGTACACCAAATCACAAAAATAAGCTGTCATTGTACAGCAGAGTTCTTCCATAGTACACCTGCCTTGCCATACAGATTCTACAATCATTTTACTGAAATCTAGAAATTGGCTTTTAGCAACAGATTAGCTTTTGGTATACTATCAACTCACATAGCAAACCTAAAGAAGAAAAGGTATTATTTGCTGTCTTTACTTTTCTAACCATTTACAAACAATAATGACTATTCAGGAATCCCACCAGCTGAGTACATTACAGTATTCAACTCGATCCTTTGCTGACTCACAATTTCCATCACCATAAACACCACAGATTTTTTTTTTCCTTGCATACTCTATTTTATTTTAGGCACTTATTATTCTGATTGATATTACAGAGATCCCTGCAGAGGGGAGAGTCTTATACCACAGCATCAAGAAGTTTCTGCATTTCTCCATATTTCTCTGCTGATCCCTCACATTTATCCTTTCATTAAATGGAAATTCCTTTGCTGCAGTGAGAAGAGCACAAGCTGCAAGCCTCCTACTCCTGCCCAATTCAGCAAAAGCATTCTATAATGCTACAAAACTTTAATTTCAGTAGAACTTTTCTGTTTCCACAACTAGATGCTAAAGAAAGCACAAATTGATGCAAAACCAGAATTTACCAGTCACTACTATGCACTGATAAACTTCACACAGAATTACTGCTCTCATTTAACATTACTAGTAAATGCTTATTAATTATCCTGTTGGCTAACTACAGGCTTGGCTGAGTGCTGATGCTAAGAATGATCCGTATCATACATACAATGTGAAAAATGCATATCATGTGTAATTGATCCATACGTGCTCCCAATAAATGTCCTGATTACTCAGGACTATATTTACTACAGTATTTCTTCTTCACTCCTTTTGCTTGGACAAAAAAAGCTGAACGCAGTCTCTGCAAGAGGTCATTAATGCAAAACACAGAAGCACTCTATCCTTTCCCAGTAAAGGATGTGTTGGCACAGGACAGGACCAGAAACTGTAGCCTGCTTGCCATATCAGAGAGCACCCATACCAAATGTGGATTTATTAAGGAATATCTATTTTTAACACCAGTGCTCTACATATGACAAAATTATATAGTACCACTTCAAGTTGCGTGCAACTGAAGCAAAAATGTCAAGCAACATATATTCTACTTCAAGATATAAAAAAGCCATCTAAGAGTGCCAGCTTCAATTTCTGCCTTTGTAAAGTTGACAAAATTAATCATATCTTTAAGCATGATTTTCAAAAGAATTTTAAAAAGCAACGATGAAATACGCAAGTAGGTGGTACTGCTTTAGCAGTCAACTAAAGCAGAACTGAAGGGGAAGTTTAATTTATCAATTTGAAAGCACCATGCATCAGAATACATAGGAAGTGAAAGTACAAGTCACCTAGAGAAGTCATCCCAGAGATCATCACATAAGTGTACATATTCATGCTATTTTATAAATAATAAAAGCAGGTTTGGGATTAGTATCTCAAAAGAGTATCTGTCATTAACAATGATACAGAACTGAATAATTATAGAACTTATCTTTCATCAACTTTGAAGCTTTCAGTTTTCTAATGCTTTTAAGTAATGAAGATAATTTTTTCAGCACTGCACTACATCAAACCGGGCCATCTGTTAAGAAGTATCATTAAGACATGGAGCCCTCTGAGGGACAAAGAAACAACATTTACTGCTTGCTTAAATAGCTACAGATGTTTCTAGAAACTGGTACCAAAAAATACTGCGTATATTCCCAGACTCTGATCCAGCAAGCAGCCTACAAAAAAGCTGGCTCCTGCAATCACACACCTCTGATTGCAAGTTCAAGGCCTGAGTAAATATTTAACCATGCACGTTTATTAATTAATATTTACTGGCTAAAGGAGAGATTCAGAGACCCTTCCCTGGCATCATCAATGACACCAGTGGAATTTACACACAGGCAAGAATAGCAGTGCTGCAGGCATCAAGAAACATCTCAGCCTGGATATGTCTAATGCTCATTTGGCAAGCCCCTCACTTCAAATTTCTGAGAGGCACCACTAGAAGCTGACACAGAAGTCCTGCCCTGAGAGATCAGGCTCCCTTTAAGCTCAGCTGAGACTCAGCCCCAAAGGAAAGGTGTGGAACAAAGATACAACACAGATGTACACAGGGAACGACTTTTCTAACACCTTTCACTGAACAGCTCGCTGACTACAACACACTAAGAAGACAGCTTGAGTTGTCCATCCCCGTGACACCTGCATTTTTCATACTTAAGGTGATTTCCTCAACTAAGAGCTATCTAAAAGCACACAACCAGGATTCACCGAGGCCTAAAGGGAGCAAGGAAGTGGAACCTGCATCTCCAACCCCCACTGGAAGGAGAAGAAATGGGGCTCTGAGCTACAGGTCTCTATAAGTTTAAGCAACACAAAATAACTCCTTTTCAAACATAGCTTCTTAAAAATGGGAATTCTTAAGAAATACTGAGCCCTTTCTCCTCCAACTCTTAAATTTCTCCCTCTCCTTCTCTAATTCAAAACAGTTACAGTTTTATATCTGGTTAAGTCTTCTACCCAAAGGAATATCACAGACTGGTTTTACAAGAAGGGTAGGTATAGACTCAGGTTTATAGAGGTACCTAATATCTCATTAAAAAGTAATTGTTCCTTCCAGTGTATCCTCCCATTGAATCAGCAACTGACACTCACAGAATCACAAAACAGCAGGGGTTGGAAGGGACCTCTGGAAATCTAGTCCAACCCCCCTGGCTAGAGCAGGATCGCCTAGAGCAGGTAGCACAGGACAGCATCCAGGTGAGTTTTTAATAGCTCCAGAGAAGGAGACTCCACAACCTCTCTGGGCAACCTGTTCCAGTGCTCTGTCGCCCTCCAAGTAAAGAAGATGTTGCTCATGTTCAGACAGAACTTCCTCTGTTCCAGTTTGTTCCCATTCCTTTTTGTCCTGTCACTAGACACCATCGAGAAGACTCTGGCCACTTCCTCAAGTCTAGCCCCTTCCTCTAGACATCCACTCTTTAGATCCCCTCTCTGTATCTCTTCTCAGACTGAACAGCTCCAGCTCTCTCAGCCTTTCCTCATAAGTGAGGTGGTCCAGTCCCCTGATCATCTTTGTAGCCCTTCAATTCCTTCCAAGCATGCATAGTCTCTGGCTTACCTCTACAAACACTGCAACACTGGTTTTCTGGAAGAACATGATCTTTTTCTGAGCAGTTCAAGGATGGACAAGTCTCTGTTACTTTTACTAAAACTCCGTTCTGAAAAACAAACAAAATATTTAAAAATTACATTGATTAAACATGTGCAATGACAAGGAACACAGATTTTCAATCTGTAACTCCAGTAATCTCTAATAACACTGGTAAATTGGCAGGCAACAAGTTCATTCTTTACACCATAACACTGAATCTAAAGTAATCCACTTGGATATTTCAAAGATGAAAGAGGGAGAGAGGGGAAAAGGAGGAGCTTAAGCTTGGAATTCTAAAGTAGTTTTTCCAAATATGTTGTCTCCAAGTAGTTGCTTTCCTTCCCAATATATATAAAGGAATGAAAGAACTTTACTCCAGGTTTTTGCTCAAGACAGTCTTTCTGCTTTATGCAAGTCTGAGTTTTATGCCTCTTATTTTATATTCTACATAACGCATTGATAAGCTATCCAGATAAAACAAACACAGTGAATAGAAGACCAACATTTTCAAGTGTCATGTGTTGCTCTGCTGTGTCCAATTAAAAGGGTCTGTTCTTTAGAATTACTGATAGTTTAATTTCCAAAAATTAGGTCCTTCAAAGGTATGACAAAAGAGAAATCCCATCTCGAGGCATCCATACAGAAATATTTACATATAAAACATAAATCAAGGTCAAGATATTTCTGTGGGGTTTATTTCTACTAGATTTAGAGTAAGACTGTGCATAGGAGATCTAGTTCCTGGTAGAAATTCTCAAAAATGAGACTTTTTGGGACAATTTTAACCAAATTTTACTCTACCCTTTTTTCCCATCCAGGAAATCAACTTCACTATGTCACCAGCTGTCTTGCTCTTCAGCTAGTTGTTTCTTAGTCTCTTGTCCCAGAAATAGCCTCCTCTTCTCCCTTACCCCACTCTACCCTTCCCCATGCCACAATAACTTCTTCCGCATCCTTTCTGCAGCTCTGCCATCACTGCGAACTAGTAAGTGGAGCAGAGACTAACAACCAGGATTTGTGCTCAGTAAGACATACAATAACTATCCCACAGGACTGTCCACCATCAGTAATCCCATTTTCCAAAGGGCTGTGAAACTCCACTAAGAAAGCAGGCGGCCTGCTATAATGCCAGCACACCTTTTTAACATGAATCTAAGTCCCCAATCCTCCCAAAACATTTTTCAGGATGTCTCAGATGGTGGAATGAAAAGATGGAATGAGAATTTCTGCTTACTTCAAAGAAATAAATTGCACTTTCTGGCTATCATGATCTCAGAAAAAAGCCTGGAAATATGATCCAAACACATCTAGGATTAAAAAAAAACAGAAAAAAAGAATACCAAAAAAAAGACAAAATATGTTATTAAAGCCACCATCCTCATAATCTAAGGGATCGGATATGTGACTTTGAACATAAAATAGTGAAAATACCTGTATGTCTACCCTGTATGAATAAACACCCCTAAGCAGAGACAGCCTTGCTAGCCAGAAGCTTGCTTTCTTATCTACAAGACACTGTGCCATACCATGCTGAAAGGCCAGCTCACGTGCCAGAACCAGCACAGGTAAAATCCTCACCAGGCACACAGACTCAGCCGCCTTGCTTCAGGCTCCACAATGAGCTCTCACAGTAGCAGAAACGGCTGCTGAGTCTAAAAGGAGCCAACGACACACAAGGTTCTTGGCAGCTGGCAGGTCTAGGGAACGCAGAACTGACTGTTCCACCATCACTGCTAGCGACTGCTCTCAAGATAACCGCTGTAAGGCTAAGCAAGGCCAAGCCATTTTTCTTGCTTCCCAATTGTCTTTACTGGCACATTACATCGGTTGCTGTCATGAAAAATTAGATTTAAAATCAGGGTTTTCTGGGGTTTGTGGTTGGGTTTTTTGGTTCTGTGATGTGGGTTTTGTTTTTTTTTTAAAAAAAAAGTAGCTCCCTACAGTATCGCATAGAGCACGCTTCACTGAAGCAAGTGCCCACACAAGAGCAGTGAAGTCAATGGAGGTATTAGGTCTCCTTCTGATCTCACTTCCATAAGTGAAAGGGAGGAATCCCCCACGGTTGCCTCTGCTACTGCAGCAGCAAAGGTGATAAAAGAATCAGACACACGGAACCGTCATTTACTATCATGTTATCAAACTACCAGCTGGAAAAGCCCTGGCTATAACGCATCGCCTAAGCAAGCTCAGTCAAGACTGCTGCAGCAGAAAGGGTACTTGTGGACAAAGAATGCTGGCTGACAATATATCTGGTCAAAAAGGTGGCAAGAAATCAAGAACTTGCATAAAAGTTAGATCAGTTATCAGGGCAAGTCAAAAACCTAAAGACAAATTCAACCAAGCTCACACCTTCTTTATTGAATCATAATGTGATTTAAAAGACCTGCAAATTGAGAATTCCATTAATTTAACAACAGTAAGATTTTATTTCCCCTGAAGTTTCCTACTTTCTGCAGAACTTGCATCTTTTGAAAAAAATTGAACATATTTGTAATTAAGTTTTAAACCAAAATATTTTCATGTTGAGTATTCTTTGACTTAAAATCAATTTGTTATAAACTAGTATGGATTCAACTCCAAGAATTATCATCATTAGATTTCAGGTTTTATCCACTGAGCTAGTTCACACTTCAGAGTTATTGCTTCAGGCAGCCTTAGGAAAGCTACTAACATTTTATACTCAATTCACATATGCAGTCATAGAATCTGGACAGAAAGAGATGTCAAAAAGACATTCGTCTGGAATAATAGGTCATGCTCCAGCTGTGACATATAATCCACAAAGAATGATATTTGGAATCAAACTTTTACAACAAGATAATTAAATTTCTTGTAATTACAAAGGTAAGTACATAAAGGATTGGCTATAAGCCTAATCAGTCACACACAGTGAAAATCTAAACCACAAACAGCTCATCTCAAATGATCAGCTTTGGAAAATATCAGCAAGATTTCAGATAAGGTTATTTTGCTTGTTTTGTTGTTGTTTGGGTTGGTTTCTTTTCCCTGTTATTGATCATCCTTTCAGGAAAAAGTTCTAAATAGCATCCTTAGCTGTCACTCTGGGAACCACATTGTTCCTTATCTTTATGAAAAAACTTTTCAATCAAGCTTCCTGAAAGTCAGTGGAGTCCTGCTCATCTCTTTAGTATCTCTATGGCACTCTGACTGTCCGCGTCCCACATGAAGAGGAATCTATTCCTGTACCCTCTGATGCCAAGCACGTTGTCTATTCTATTATACTATGAAGAGGCATCATGTCATTCACAGGCATTAACCGAGAAGTCAACTGATCAGTACTAAACTCCTGATCCAACAAAAGTTTAGAATTCTTGCCACTGATGTCAAGTGAACCACATCCCCACATTGTTGAAATCCACAAGCCAAAATAACCACTTATTGAAGGCAGAATGGTGCCATTTTCTATGGAGCAAACACACCTTTTTTTAGAGACACCTCAACAGGTTGGAGAAATGGTCTGACAGGAACCTCAAGAAGTTTAACAAAGAGAAGTGCAAAGTCCTGCACCTGGTGAGGAACAACCCCATGACTAACTTTGTCATTTCATCATTGTATATTAATCTAGGCTGTGGGCAGACTTCCAGTTGTAAATGGCTGTCCGTCAGTAACATCTGTGCTTATGGTTAAGAGGATGTGCATCATAAATATATTTTTAGTCTGGATTAGTTTTCAAAAATAAAATAAAGGAACTTCAACTGTTCCCAGACAGATAAAGTCTATCTGGACTTTATCTATCTGGATCCATCAGTGTTATTATTATTGTTAGATGAAAAAAAAAAAAAATCAAAGTTATAAGCCTCTTAAGTTTGGATTAGTTCCTATGCAAAGAATAAAATAACTATCTTCAAATATATATTGAAATGTGAAATTCCAACTTATTTCTTTTACCCCTTCTAGAAATGCATCCTCCTTTACAGACAAGAGCTAAGCCCCAATATTTTTAAGTCATCTTTGCTAACACTAATAAATTGACAGTTGATGCGTATCCTCTATTGTACTTATGACCCTTCATGGATCAACAGCTTTTCAAACTTGATGTCTGTTTTTCAAGTCTGGAAAATTAAACCACACTAAATTTTTAGTGGCACTTTACCCAGCACAAAGCCCTTCATTTACTCATACAACACCTTGTCCACCAGCAGGCTTGCATCAGAGAGAAAACAATGACAGCTTTCACAGCTTGAATCATCACCATTCATCTTTCATCTAGTAAGCATTCCTAATTGAGGTAGTAAATAAGTAGATATTTTGCTTACAGCTTTTAAAAGGTCATGCAGAAGACACATTGAATGAACTTCCTGTCTGGGGATGCATCATTTCATAGAAGCAGAAGTAAGCACCCACTTAAAAAGTCTCCCAAACCAGAATAAGCTTTGCCAGCAAGATGCAATGTCATCTTCGAACACAGCTGTGAAAATTTCTTTGTTGATTCTTGCAACACGGACTCAGGTGTCTGTTCGTGGTGAATTCACTCAGGTGAATGTTACAGCATTTACGTATACTGCTTCAAATCCTTATCAATATTCACCATTAAGATGGAACTAATACAAACTGCAACATTACAGCTTATCATTAACATTGGCATATCAACGTCCTTTAACATTAAGTAAAATGCAAAAGCTCTTTTCATTATTATTTTAGTAATTTCTAATATGACAGATATTTAATGGTCAGTATTTGCTTTTAATCTTCATTAATGTATTAACATACTTATAATGATGAATATAATCCTCTTACTTATAGCACAGAGAAGTTCCACTGAACATAATTCAGATTACTCTCTCTGGCTTTACTGTAATGTGAAAATCCTCCTGTTCTCATCTTATTCCATATAGGCACTCTCCCTCCCAAATAAACATTCATGTTATAAATAACAAGCACCTTAGTCTGTCTTCAAGGCAACGACCTTGCCCACGTATTTGTACATACAATGTTGAGCACCCCTCTAACGCTAAACACTAACAGCAGCAAAGTAATTCTGCATAACAAGCTGCTTTCACAACATCTGCAACCAGTTATTGTCCATTTCCATTAGTGAACGTAAAATTGCTACTCTGTACACTCTGCTACAAGCACAATAACCAGATCATTGTAATCTTTTCCAAATGTTTTTCATAATTGTTCTAGCATACTGATCTGTCAATAACATTTGTAAGCCTCCCATTTATCACCCTTCCTCCTCTACAAATTCAACAATATGTAAAAACAAAAATACTTGAAAATTACACAACAGCAAATGTGTTTAAAATAGCTGTGCCTTTCTGAAGTGATAGATCATATTTAAAGTGCACACGTTCAACAAATAGATGTCTCTGCAAAGCAATGGGCCTTTTAAAATCACCTCCCCTTCTAAGAATTGTCCTGACAACAACTGGTTTCTGCCACACTTGTGCACTCATATACACTAATGCTCCTTGAATGTTCCCCTAACCTAACACTGCCTCCATTTATCTGTGTTCTGAAATACTAACCTGTTCTGTGCTCTTAAATACTGTTATGAACTTGCCAAGAAAGACCACAGTCCTGTCCAATACTTAGTAATTTACCTCAATTATTAGCAGGCTAAATATAATTTAAATTATACTAGGGCAAATATAATAGAGTAACTCTCATAATATAAACCAGGTTGCTTCAAATTTGAGCAATTTGGCTGTAATTAGTAACTGGCTCAAGATCCTGCTGTGTTTTTCTAGAACTCATGAAAGCAGAGATAAAAGAGAAAAGATGCCTCCAAGTCCTTTTTCCCTATTTATTATTACCCTGCAAGGGTCATATTCCTGCCTTGTTTTTGTATTTGTGGCTTTCACTGACTTCAAGGTCACCTTGTCAAGACAACAGATGTCACATTTGCATGATGAAAGACTAAAGAAATGCACTAACTTATCATTGTCAGTTTTGAAACCACACAAACATTTAAAATCAAGAAAAGTTTATACAACTGAAACTTACTCGACATTCCCTGCAGCTCTTGGTTAATATTCGTTGCCCCTCTGCTAGCACCTTGCCGCCATAGATACACTTTGCTGTAATTTGAGAGGAGAAGGCACGAGATTAAAGATAAATTAAATCAGTCTTTAAGTAGTTAAAAAAAGGAATTGCAAGGTATAACACAGAAATAAGCCAGTATGCATGCACATACAATGAAAAATATGGATACATTAAAAACATGATGCATTTTGCTTTCATCAGAAGTCAGTATTACATAGAATAACAATGTAGCTAACAAATTAATTTTAAGAGCAAGCAGCACCTTTACCCAAACTAAAGAGGATGAATAAAAGCATTAGACAATAGGTACTAGACCAAATTCATTAGTATTCAATAGAAAATAGTTTTATTACTGACATTCTGTAGATTAGCTACAGCAGTTATGTTACTAGAGGTCTTCATGATTCACTTCAAGAACTGGAGAAATTTATTACTGTACTGTTCATCAAGAGAATAATATAAGCACAAATTTCAATTAAACCTTCAGAGTTTTTGTGGGCACAAAGATGAACTTTTCAACTTGTTGGAGCTCTGCAAAAATGGATGAGATGGAGCGAACGATTCTACTGGATCAACAAGCTGTAAAAATCTATTTGAGAAAAATATTCTTAAAGCACACACTAAATAAGTCGATTTCCTGGGAAACTGAAAGCTCCTGCTGAAAATTTCCTGACTGAAGTTTTGACCCTTCTGCTAAAGATAACCAGTTCCACAACCAAACCAACAGACTAGAACTGCTCATTTATTTCAATGGAGAGATAACTAGCTTATCTTAGGACTACTGCCACCATGAAGAAGGTAACCTCCAGCAAGGCCAGAGTACCACACAGCTCAGTCAAGTACCACGTTAACTGTCACAGGCCTCTGGGAACTAGCTGTCAAAACTGCAAACCCAGAAGAGGACAGTAAATCCATTAATTAAAGAAAACAGCTGGAATACTATGATCCTACAGAAAACAAGTATCCATCATAACCTAGTGACTATAGGCCAATAACCTAGTAACTATAGGCCAATCAGCCTCACCTCTGTCCCAGGAAAGGTAATGGAACAGCTTGTTCTGGATGCCATCTCCAAGCAATTGGAAGAGAAGAAGGTCATGAGGAGTAGTCAGCATGGATTCACCAAGGGGAAATCGTGCTTGACCAATCTCATAGCCTTCTACGATCTCATAACAGGCTGGGTAGATGGAGGAAGATCAGTGGATGTCATCTACCTTGACTTCAGCAGGGTCTTTGATACTGTCTCCCATGACATCCTGATAGCAAAGCTGAGAAAGCATGGGATAGATGAGTGGACAGTGAGGTGGGTTGAGAATTGGCTGTCGGAACGAGCCCAGAGGGTTGTGATTTGAGGAGCAGAATCTGACTGGAGGCCTGTGACTAGTGGTGTTCCCCAGGGCTCGGTGTTGGGTCCAGTCCTGTTTAATATCTTCATTGACGACCTTGATGAGGGAATAGCATCCACCCTCAGCAAGTACGCCGATGATACAAAGCTGGGAGGAGTGGCTGACACGCAGGAACACTGCGCTGCCATCCAGCAAGACCTGAACAGGCTGGAAAGCTGGGCAGTTAGAAACCGGTTGAAGTTCAACAAAAGCAAGTGTAAAGTCTTGCACCTGGGAAGGAACAACCATTTGTATCAGTACAGGCTGGGGGATGACCTGCTGGAGAAGAGCTCAGTGGAGAAGGACCTGGGGGTCCTGGTAGATGACAGGTTGGCCATGAGCCAGCAGTGTGCCATGGTGGCTAGGAGAGCCAATGGGATCCTGGGGTGCATCCGGAGGAGTGTAGCCAGCAGGTCAAAGGAGGTGATCCTCCCCCTCTACTCTGCCCTGGTCAGGCCCCACCTGGAGTATTGTGTCCAGTTCTGGGCTCCTTGGTTTAAAAAGGACAGGGATCTCCTGGAGAGAGTCCAAAGAAGAGCTACGAAGATGATTAGGGGCCTGGAGCATCTCCCCTATGAGGATAGGCTGAGTAAATTGGGACTCTTCAGCCTTGAGAAGACTAAGGGGGGACCTAATTAAAGTCTATAATTATCTTAAGCAGGGGATGCAGGGGGAATCAGCCAGCCCCTTTTCGGTGGTCTGTGGGGACAGGACAAGGGGCAACAGCTGCAAGTTGGAGCACAGGAAGTTCCGCACCAACATGCGGAAGAACTTTTTCCCAGTGAGGGTGACAGAGCCCTGGGACAGGCTGCCCAGGGAGGTGGTGGAGTCTCCTTCTCTGAAGATATTCAAGACTCGTCTGGACACCTATCTGAGTGATATGTCCTAGGGAGCCTGCTTTGGCAGGGGGTTGGATCCGATGATCTCTTGAGGTCCCTTCCAACCCCTACGATTCTATGATTCTATGATCATAAATGCACTTTACACTACTAACAAAGTCAATACTAAATCACTGATAAAATAACTTTTTGTTGTAGTTTTTCAGCTCCCTCTGCACCTGACCAATATCAGGCTGACCTATGACACTGAAAGAAGAGTGAAAAGGTGCAAATCCTATGTTGCAGTTTGAACAAAGCCTTTCAAGTCTCTCAAGTCAAGGACCATGCAATCAAAGTGTTGAAAATACTTGGTTCTAAAAAAGAAAAACCAAAAAGTCACAGAGTGTCCAGTAACCATTTTACCTCAATCTCTCTCTTGATCCCCAAGGTAAGGGAACCAAGCACGTACAGATGTGCATGTGTACCCCTTATGGGTGATACCAAGAGGAGCATGCTACAGGAACCAGTGTGATTCCCAAGTTTTAACCATAATGAACTGCTAGATCAACCCTCATAAACATTCATAAGATATATATTTCCTTCTAAGGACTTTGTGTTTAAACTTCCAGTCTTAAAAATGTTCGGTTCAAAAGAAAAAAAAAAAAAGCAAGATTTTCAGGGCAACTCAGTTTTCATCATCAACAGTGTATTTAAAAACAACACTTCTTCACTTTGGTATCCAAGTTTTCTTCATTTTTCTAAAGCTGCCTTAGCTTTTATGCCTGAGTTGTTGTGCTCTTACTTATAAGGAAAACTTCAGATCAGGAAGATTTGTTTAAATTAGGAATCTCAGTAACTAATTTTGGAAGAAGATTAATTAGAAAAATTCCCTTTTTCATTCAGTCTATTCTTCTGACATGACTGCTTTTAACAAAGGAATGGACACACCAGAAAGCAAGTTAATGCACAACTCAGAAAAATGATGATATTTTAAACAAAATTACAGTCTTTTGTCAAATATTAGTTGGAAGGCTAACACAAGATGGCAGGGATCAAAACAGAACCGCCTTGGTTTTAAAGCCCTTAACATATCAGACATTAGAGTTACTTTGTTCGTTAACCCTCAGCTAAGACAGGAAACTGTTCAATAAGCCAGCCATTCAATAATCCCTAGAGACTGCAAATTACAACTGATGATTCTATCAGAGCTAAATAGGAAAAGCATGGAGAAATTAACACCTGCAGTGCAGCTCTTTGGAAAGCCTCAGCAATTACCACTATCTACCCAAAAGTGACTGACTGTGGCCCTAGCACATCATTCTGTCAAGGAGCTGGCATTTACAATCAATTTCAATCAACTTCCATACATCTCTTCCCATTGACTGACATGCTGAGTTCTTGTCAGAATAACGAGTCAAGTTTGTGCCAATCACTGACAAAAGGCAAGTTTGATTGTTCATCTTTCCATTACAAATAACAGGAACACAGTTTACTCGTGAGGATTTATAGTGAATCTACAATTTTATGCCTTCGGATTCCTTTGTGTCATTGACCATTGTGCATACATGCATATCAGCACAGTCATACCAAGGGAAGCATCTAGTTTCACAAAAGAACTTTCCAAACTCCCAGTGTTACAAAATACAAACCAGCATGCCCACTTTACCACTCAAACACTCTGTATATAAACCTCTTTTAGTAAGTGGAATACTCATGCCAACATATAGCTGAGAAACAAGATGACATGAGCAAACATGAGCAAGTGCAAGATCACAGCTAAAGGACATTTGTGCACGTGACTAATGAATTCAGTGACTGAAGAAAGGTGACAGAATACTCAAAAGCATTATTACTTTCCTAATATATCTTAAAATAATTCAACTAACCTGTATTATAAATTATTGAAAAACTTATATATAAAGTTTACTAGTCTCCAAGAACAGAGGGGCAAAACAAAACAAAGGCAATTTATGTTTCTTAAGGTAAGACTGGCATCGGTATTCAGATAAAATCTCCATAGATAAATTGGCTTTGTCCTTTGTATCACCATTAAAGCAACAAACATTGAATTTTCTTTCCAGAAATGTTACTGATACCCTTCATTTCCAGAAGAAGGAACTGAAAGTTGAAAATTTACTTTTTCCCCACTTTCTTCTCATAAAAGTATTTTGAAATTACTTACAGCAAACTATCACTCCACAAAATGATACTAACTCAAGTTCTGAAGTTGTCATGTTTATTTTAAAGAACAACCTTCCAACCCAAAATAAAAGTTAGGCAAAAAGACAACAGCTCAGTTTATTACTCATCAGTAGAGCAAGTTCAGATCATAGGTTTGATGCGTCTCGACATCAGCAGGAGATACAAGGTGAAGCCAAATAAAGCTTCCAAGGCCCAAACAGATTAATAAATTTACATTGACAGTAAGTAAAAAGAGAATCATAGAAATTTGCAATGCTAGTTCATTTCTCAGTAATTTATTTGCTTCTTAAATAAGTTGGCCACTATGACTCGTGTTACCTGAATTACTGAGACCTGTGAAAGTCATTATAAAATGCACCTGGTTTTGGGCCAAGTTTGACTCTGCTTAAATAGAGGGTGAGATGGAAAGGTCCACGTGATGTACTTACCCTTGCATATTTTGCAGCACTGGTTTTCCACATGCACTGGGAGAGCATCAGGAGGGCAATCGAGCGGGGGACAGGACATCCTTCGGCACTCCACAACTCCACTCTAAGCAAAGGTTTCGAGACAAAATTCAACTATGACATTTGTAATTAGTGAACATTTTACACACGAAGACAAAACTACATAAAGAAATGAAAACAGCATTGTGGTTTACAGAATCATCCTTCAGTAGCAAGTTTAATCCTATCTAACTACAGACTGGAATCAAAATGCATGTGCAGGTGAATCCCTCCATTTGGCTATATCCATTGCTGAGTTAACCCCACTTCCCCTGGGCAAAGCACATCAAGTGGGAAAAATGAAACCCATCTTTAGAAGAACATAAGCATCACTTTCTGTAGACTGTGCCAATCATCTCTGAGATTTTTAACAATCGGTTTTCTGTTTTCTTGGGCAAACAAAGACTCCTCAGATATTTATCAAATCATTTCAACAAGACAAGATTTACATACTAATTCTCCTCTGTCCCTCGATTTTTCAGAATGATAAACAGTGAAAAGGGAATCTGCATGTTGTTACCATGCAAGATGCAACTAAGAATCTATGAATACTATTAAGATAACACTTCATTTTGAAAAAACTACTGCAGTGAAAACAATTCCAAACCAAATACAATGCCATGCTTTCACCCCAAAACTACAAAGTCCTCGCAGATATAATTAGAACAAATAAGGCAGTGTTATCAAGGGAAAGAAGATTTTATTTATGAAGCTTGCACATTAGCAATGTCAAATTTTTGTTTATTTTACCATTTCCCTCCCTATTGTTCATACTGCCACTAGATGCATGCTAAAAACATAACAATTGTCAGAGTCAACATGTATTCAGGGACCACTTTTGCATTTTATAATTAGGTCCCAGTCCTTAAACTCCTTGGAAATTCTTACTTTGCAAGTGCAATTCCTGCAGTGATCATCTTCAACCCATGAGTCTTTGTCTCTATAGATGAATCCATTTACTTGACAAGTCTTCTCACAATGACAGTCTTCCAATTGACTCAGTCTTGTTTCTGCATAATTTAACTATAAATGGAAGTAACTTGATGAGATTTCTTCAATTCAAACACATGATTTTAAAAAGCAAATATGAGAAAGCAGTATATTTGTTTTTAGCCAAACCAAGTTTGACTACAGCCCTTGAAACACTGAACCAGGATGTAAGCAGTTGTAAACTAATCCCGCTTCTTGAATTTTGACGGAGCTATCCATGCCAGCTGACAACAGTTCATGACTCATGCAATCATCTCTTGTGCTGTAATAAACCCCACAAAGATCCCCTCAAGAATGTTCCAGGACTACCAAAAGTATATGAACTATAGTTATTAAAAAAAAAAGTCTTAATTGTTCAACCACATGATTACAAGTCAAAAAGCATGAAGACTGGCATGGCAGGCAGACTATTCCTTATCATCCCCATCTCATCACTGTTAAGCTGCAGCCAGACTAATACTTTCTAACTTTTAGAAAGGTCTTAACCTTATAATACCAAGTGAGATTTTGAGGAGAAATAAAGCATTTCAATTTAGCGTAGTACAAAATATTCCCAGAATGTGAATAATGGAGAAGCCATGCTCCTGGAGTAAACCCTAGGCTGGTGGCTATCTCTTAACACTCTTTGCTGTACTCATTAACCTCCTCAACTCCAATCACTAAAAAACAAATCAAGAAACTAAAACGAATGCATCTTTTCCAAGCATTACATCTGCACACTGGCAATTGCTGTACTTATTGGAGAGGACTATGCAATGTGTGGGGACAATGCTTCTTTATGTAGCAGCAGAAAAGGAAAAGGTTTTTTTGAACTACTCACTCCTAAGCCATCACAGACCTTCCCCTTCACAGAAGGTACCATCCTCTCCAGATACCCTACAAGGTATCACCCACCCAGAGAGGAACATTCCCTGTTTATGCACAGCTTGTGCCATCATCTCTAAACCCTAAGAGCACTCCAAATTACTTTCCCATCTACTAATACTAAAAATAAATCAATACAGACTTAATATTTAGAAGTAAATACATGCATTTTTCCATTGCTCTAAAAATTACCCTGGTGGATAAGAGTTTCTCCAGGTCTTGATTTTTTTATATTCACATTTGTCTTATGTATATAAGGCATCAGACTGATGCCACTGTAAAGAGGAAGGCTACCTAAAATCTGGCCCAAAACAAGATGAATGCATACTCTATTCTCCTGTAAATATGATGCTGTTATCCTACATTATAAGTTGCTACATTTTAATAATAGCAAATTTTATTGAAAAAGAATGCACACTGCTATAGTATATTTTACCTAATGGCATGTACCCGAATGTCATATATTTCCATCCACTTTAAATGAAGGTATTCTAATATATCTAACATATCCTTTTTCATTGCTGCCAGTAAAAGAGCAACATATTTAGGGGGAAGAGAAAAAAGAAAAGGTGAAATTGTGTTTTGTTTTTTCCCTCTGCAGTCTTCATGAGAGAATGCCCTGAATAAAAGCTCTTCATTTCTTAAGTTGTTATTCTGGGATAATAGAGGATTGATAGTCATCTCCTTCAGACTCTGTACAAGCTGGTGACTTCAAAACTGCTTTTCACATTTTAGAGGCAAAACTATCCTCCCACTGAACTGCTTTTTTTTCTGCAGAGAACCTTTTCAGATCATTATATTTAGTCGTTATATTTACAGTATATAAAATATATGCAGTTTTGTTAAAAAGGCATTTGATTTGGCTTACATCTACTCTTTTTATAATGAACATTCCCATATGATTATTCCAAACTATTCCCTAGAAAAAGAAGAAACTCTAGGAGAAAGAATATTTTCAGTTTAACTTTTCTGTCATTTGCATTATCTTGATACATTTCTTTTACTTCAAAAACATTTACTTCTTGTTCTAAAAATAATTAAAAAATAAAAATCTTTAAACACAGCAGATCAATCAAGTAGACCACCAGAAGAAAGGCATGCAACTCAAAACTCAGAAGTAATTCCTTAAAATTATTCTTCCAAACACTTTCCATACACTAATCAAATCTTAAGTTCTTTAACATATTTGGCTAGTTATCATTCACAAAACTTAGTTAGCACTTCTCTTGCTTGTCTGACCATACCAATAACTGAGAAAAGACAAGAGTCTGTTAAACATGCATTGCTTCTGGCAAAACTAATAACAAAAATATCTAACACACACACACACACACCACACCCCCCCCCGGAGACTGTCAAAATTTACATGGAAAATTTTGTTATTTGTAAGACTATTCACAGCCATATAAATCCATGATGCAAACAAACCAGATTAACTAGCTCCATCAATGAATTCAAGTGCTTGATTCTTCTTGGATTTAATCAAATTCAAGCTTCAACCTGTCTGACCTCAACCAAAGAAAGATTCAGCAGAAAGTTTTGTGCTGGAAGTCTGTGTGTAACAAGCACATCTGAATACAAAGCACACTGTAGTGTGAGCCCATAATTTACCAAAAGAAATTATATTCCACTTGAAGAAATGCAGGAGATGCCCAGACTGATTTCAGTAGACTGTTACAGTTGCATGAATTATTTGAGCCAGTATATTTTAAGAGGAACCGACAGTATTGCAGCATGCCAGCAGGAACACTGAAACATAACACAATCCTTTTCTCCTGTAGCAAATCGACATTTTAACCAGATTTCCAACACACTGACCTATGGTGGCTCCCTATTTAAAGATAGATGACTATATCAATTAAACATATATACTGGAAAGATTAAAAATTTTAATTATGACAAAAATAAAATAGGCTTTAAAAGCTAGCATGTATTCATTTTTAAAAGCTATGTGTTTACATGACATAGGTAGGAAGAGGACATAATGGTGATTAGTTTGCTAGAGATCATGATAAAATGCTCCTGTACGTAGCACTCCATAACAAGCTGCTATAGACAATATAGCCCGCCACGTCCTATTCTGAGCCAACATTAGGCTCATGGATCCCCTGAAGTAAACCCTGGGCAAGAGGGTATTCTTTCCATCTCCCCAGATATGCATAATTTGCACTGATACCAAAATTACTGGAGCCTGAAGCCACTAGCCTAATGTTTCCTTCCCAGACAAGCTCTAGGATGAGTTTTCACAGTTTGACATTACACAGACTCCACGTATGACATTCGCTGGTCGGTTCAATGCTGTAATACAGTTGTGACCAAACAGAAATCGAGTGAGAAACTGAACTCTTAGATACAGTGGAGCTTAAAAACCACAGCCGGACATCAAACCATGGGGCCCATTTTCCCGTAACATCACGCTCATGCTCCACGTCTCTCAGTGCAGGACCAGGTGCTGGGGCTCATTGCTCATGTACATTAGCAAGCCATCTCTGACCTCCTGCCCTGCCAAACCTAAGCTCTACAGGCATCTGCAGAGCCCTTCTAAGCCCTGTTCTTTGTCTTGCCATACATCATTCCCACATGGTGTACTTACATCTACATTAGTATTGCTTGTGGCTATTGACCCCTAGGACTTAAAAGACAGACACAAACCTTAATCTTCCCTCAAGTCCCTCCATTTTTGCCTTGCATTTGTCTACCAAAATTAACTTCCTTGCCTGCTGCACGCATTTTTCCTGGACAACAGCAACAGAACAGCCAGTGCACTCCTGTACCAGAAAAGGAACTCGCAATGAAGGATCACTCCAGCACCACTTTACAGAAGCAGAGTCTTTGCAGTACAAATACTGTGTTATTTGGTTCCCATCGTAAAGTACTAGCAAGCAAGCAAAAATATAATTAACAGCAGAGAAAGCAAGTTAGTCAGTACAGTGCATAATTGGAACTTGCCCGTACCACCAGCAGTGCTCAAAATAATTGCCTTCCTTTCACAGCACAAGCAGCAAACTGAACTAAAAGCTTCACATTTTGCATTCGGAGTCAGCCTGTCCAAGGCATGTCAGCAGCGTAAGTGGATTGTCGGTATAATGCATACGCTCTCTAAAAACAAAGTTTCCCCTTTCTTATTAGGGAGGAAAAGAAGAAAGAACACTTAAAGGCAGCACAGTAACAAGTATAATTCTTTTATGCTAGTAACACTACTATGCAAATCCTATTTCTGAAATTCCTGGTCAGTAAGTACACTGAGATTAAAGGCATCTACAGTTTGGTTGTAGCTGCACTTAAATCTAAAAGTAATTCGTGCGTAAGGGCTCTTTCAGATGAGGCAATTAATTGCCTTTTGCCACAGGCTAGATGGTTTAGCAGCATTAACCTCAGAAAGTGTTCACAGATTGCCCTTTAACACACACCAGGGGTTCAGTAACCTCTAAAACACAGCTTCCTACCCCAAAACTTCACCACAGCCCTGGCTGAAGTGCCTTGGTCAACACAGAGGTTGACTATGTAGTGTGGGAGCAGAGCTTAAAATCTCCAAAATCCCAAACAAAAAAACCCATCACAGCATCCCATTTATCCTACTCACTACTCCAACAGAAGAAAAAAAAAAAATAAATGGGTGGGGCAAGAGGGGACCAGGGGAAAGCAAAAACCTGCATGCACCACACCACCTGGAGCTGGGTTAACTTTCACACTGCAAAAACTATTGATGAAAGGTGATGTCAAGATCAGCACAGCCAGCAACTTCACAGGCATTTCTATTTTGGGGCCTCATTTCAATTCCCATGAAGGAGACTATGCCAGTCCTGAAGACTTCACAGGACTTCCCACAGGCAAACATGCATCCTCTGACAGCATCACATGGAGAAGAAATCGTTGAGGGATTTCACTCCTTTTGTTTCTGCATTTATCCCTCAGCATGAAAAGGGAAATCATGCTAAGACTTCTCACAAGAATCAGACCCTGGGCATTTTGTCACTATCTCACAAAAATACGGCAGACAATAGGAGCTGTATAAGTCTTAAGTGATATCCACTAAGCTATATCCCTAGGTCCACTGCAGACAGGGCTACTTGCAGAGGGAGGAAAAAAAAAAGTCCACTATGAAAATGTAGAATAATTGCCAAAGAAATATTTTCATGTTGATCTTGGCACAGAAGGGAACAGGGAATTGACAAAGAAGCTTGGGTACCTACTTTTGCAGTCATTTTTGCCAGGAGTTCTTGCAAGTCCATGATTCCTTGCACCAGACTTAAGAAATCACTGCAGGTTGGGCATGCTCAATAAAGGAAGAGTAAAAGGAAAGGGAAGAGAGGAAAGACACAATAACCAGTAAATAACCAACAGCATACCAGACTTGATTTACCTGAATACAAAATGCAGAATATTTGCCTTCTGGAAGTCAACACATGCAAAAATAAAAAGCCCGAAAATATTCTTTTTAAAACAAAGAAATAATTTGTATTTTAAAAAATAATCTAAAATGGAGTTAATAAAGACATTGCTACTTACTGCGATTCAGATTAGGACACTGCATTATATATCCATTAGGTATAAAGATGACTTTCACATCTTGAATAACACCCTTTATAAAAGAAGAGAAAACTGGTAACACAGATTACAAGCATTCACTTCAGTATGTACAACTTGTTTCACGAGACTTTTCTGAAGTGGGTACAAAAAATTGACCAGCTCACTCTTCTTGTGCAGGAAGTAACTGAAGCTGGACAAAATAGAACAATCCCTCCTATCTCCTGATGTGTTTGGATATTAATTTTCATAACATACAGAAATAATACTGCTTTGTCTTTTGCAATCAACAAATATAAGCTGCTTAAACGTCTTAAAATGGGACAAGACTGGTGAAATAGCAGTGGAAGCTGCTTTAACCATTATTCAAGCCTATGACACACTTTTCCAATAGAGGAAAAGGCAGCACAGCAACACTTTAGTGATTTAGCCAAGTAAGAGTGAAATCAAACACTACAAAACCAGTATACAGTGCAAGAGGTAAGAGTCTACACTTCAGTTTGGTTTAGTTTAGCCTACTAGCTTTGTACTTCAACAGGCAGTTCACAATAAGTTTAATAATGTCACAGTTACTACGGGAGAGGAGCAAGGGAAAACAACGGACTTTGGGTGCTGCTATTTGCTGACTTAATCAGATGTTGTGACAAGGCTCTATCTTCCTCCCAGACACGGAACAATTTCTTTAATTTGAAAGGGAAGTTATCCTCATGACAGTTATTATCTAATTAAATTTCATAGATTCATAGACCTTAATCTAGTTCAAATCCCCTTCCCTTTTCCCCACCACTGTGGGCAGGGACACCCTCCGCCAGCCCAGGTTGCCCAAAGCCCCATCCAACCTGGCTGTAGGACTGTTTTAATCTTCAGTTAAACTGCAATAGAGTGAATTTTGCAGACCGAGGACATAGTCATCTGCTCAAAGCATTGAGCTCGATCCATAAATAAAGCACAGGCCTCAGATAGCCCTTGGAGCCTGGCAAGTACAGTAAGTAACATTTAACATTTACATGTTCGTTTGCTAAAACAGCAGAAGGTAATCAGCAAGCACTGTTTCCTGCTTACTGTTTCATGATCAAATATTAACTGAAAATATTAATAGACATAATCAGATCACGCTGTCTTACTTGCAGAAGTATATACATTTATTAACCTTTTCATCTATGAGAATAATGAAACCATCATAATAATGAGAAGTAATACTGTCACTGGAAATGGAACATCCTGAAAGCCATTTTACATGCTCTCTGCCAGCAGTCATCAGTGAGAAATTAGGTGAAGCACAAAAATATATTTCAATGCTTAAGCCTCTCCAGCTCAACCAAGAGTAAATGAGATTACAAAGTTTCACCAGACCGTATCACACAGCTAACAAGATGACACCCAGAGAGAAGCAAGAAGATGTTTTCCTTGGTCTTTGTTTTAAAAAAGTGTGTATTGTACTTCAAATACGTTTGCTGCATCAGAACACCAATGCTGAATTGTCCTTTGACTACCTTTTGATAGATATCCATTTACATACATGCTGAAAAGGGAACACAACTATTTTTCATGTCTTAATTTCTGGCTACATGAACACATGTTACCATGGAAAAAACGTATGAACTTCAACTCACAGATAGGAATGCCATTTAAGTCTATAAACCCTCTGAAATGGAATTAATACGATCAAATATAGAAGTGAACCCTTCAAAGAGCAGAAATTTTGCTGATGTATTTTTTTAATAGTAAGACTTCATTATAGGCAAACACTTATTACTGCCATAATTATTGTCATGCATAGAAACAAACTTGGACTATTCTTCTTTCAGGATTAAGTCTAGGCTGCTGAGGGCTTTCTACAACCACAGCCAGAGAAGAATTAGGCATGCACAGCTCCCCGGGGAAGCACAAGGCCCTCGCTCGTTTACTTTGGCACAGAGCAGAGTTCTTCCTTGTGTATTCTGTGAAAGGACATCAGGATTTGGCCTTAACAGGGAAATGTCAGTGGTCAAAATCTTCCTGCTTTTTCTTTTCCCAAGAAGACACCACCTTTATATTATTATTAAAGCATTTGGCTAATTACAACCAAAGCTTCAGTTCAGCATCAGGACTCACTAGCTTGAAAAGCCTTCATCTGCACAGGCAGATTACCAGCTACAAGATTAAACTCAGCCCTGCAGCACTAAATATCAAGCCCATCCCATGAGGATGGAATACAAAAGCCCTGTTTATTGCACTTCTCATGTCTCTATTAAAGAGAGGACTCCTCCCACATCCCATGAAAAGGCTTGTGTATTTCAGGAGCTCTACCCCTTTGCATTTTTGTTTCCTCCGTTGCCTTTCACCCTCTTCAAAACCTACTTCTCCCATAGAGATATCGCTTGCCACACAGCTGTGCAAGATTCATGGTGAAAGGCTCTGTATGGAGGCACCAGCAGATGTGCCTGAAACCCTGCGCCTAGGCAATGCTGTGCCAACACTACTGGATCTCCAGTAGATCAGCACTCTGCTTCTCTACACAGGGCAGGCACAGCCCATGCCAGGCACTTGAACAGCTGCCCTTGGCACTGAATTGACCTCACCTCAGTCTGTGCAACTCCAAGATCAAAACCACAGAGGCCCAAGTACACATGAGCTGCTGTGCAATAAAAATACCAACACAGTCCTCAAGTACATACTATACAGTCCTCAGACAGAGAGCGGGATCAATAAAGCCTGCTATAGCAGATAGGAAAATTACCATCTTTCAACATGAATCACCTAGTCAGCACTGCATTAATAAACTCATTCTGCAGCAGCTCTTTGGAGGGAGCCTTGGGGGAAGGGTTCTCCCCAGTGATAAAATGAATTTTGCAGATAATTCTCATCCTGATAGCAATCATATCCATTCAAGAGTGAGGGTTCCCTGATGTCTGGTATCACCCTCTTTCTGCTTTCAGTTGCATTTACTTTGATTTCCTAATCTGATTATAACAGTATTCTTTAACCCCAAAACAAATCTTGCTTTTGGGCCACACAAAGAAACCTGAAGGGTCAGCGTGGGTTTTTCAAAGGAAGTAATTCATGAGATTCCCTTCAAAGCAGACAAAGCTATCTTAAGTCTGCTCCACATTTGCTCCTGCCACTGTTGTAGTAAAACCATCCTGTCTTATCTCAACTCCAAATGCTTAGTTGTTAAGCAGTAAGTTGCAACTAGTAAGAAATACTAGCTGAAAGAGGCAAGACTTCAACTCCCTTGACTATGCCACGGAGCACTTCATTCTCCAGCAAGGCCACAGACACAGCAGGGCGGCCTGTGAAAGAATCACTTTAGGGAAAAATGTGGAACAAACACATAAATTAAAAAAGTGGCAGCAACTGGCCACAGTGACTTACGAATTTCAGATCCCCTCCTTCCTCTTCTGAGATACTGAACAATTCTGATAGGCATGAGAATGGCCCACATGTGCTTTATTGTGTTTATAGGGAGACACAATTCACCAACTACCATTAAAGAAAATGTTTGGAAGGGCAAAGATGATACTCGGTGCTTTTTGCTACATACATTATCATGACTCCAGCACACATACCAAAATGTTCATTCTTTTTTAACACTCTTATTTCCCTGCAGATCTCTGTTTACATTAAGGAAAATAGATCTTCTAAACAATGAAACAAATTGTTCTGAAAAAGAAAGGGAGGTCCTGCTGAGCTTGTAAATATATGGAAAGAGATGGGTACTCTTTACAAACTGGCAAAATACCAAGTTTTTTCAATGAGTAACATTTTAAAAAAAAAAGTAAGAATTTGGAAACTCTCAAGCAGAATTAAAAAAATACAAGCAATTATATTTCTGCCCTAAAGAAAGTTAGTAAAATATTCAAGCATGCATAAAGCAAAGTAAGGCACTTGTCGGCTTTCATTATGATCAATAAAAACTGTCAGTTCATTAGCATATCATTAGCTACCCTGCTGTTTCCAAAGTGTTAACGCAGAGAAATATTAATTTACAAACATATAATATCCCAGAGTTCTGAGGCTCTGACTGCCTGCATAAAATAAGAATTTAGGATGGGCAAATCCAATATAACTTCTTTTTTCTCCTATGTAGCTATAAACATATGTTTACCATCTGTGGAATTATGGGAAGCAGCTGAGGTAAAAAAACAACAGCTGTAGAATAAAATAATACTATCAATTTCACTTCACAGTGACAGCTCAGCTGCTGGAGGATGAAACGTACTCTAGGTTCAGAGCAACTCTTGGACCATAATTTAAGTTAAAAGTGAGCTTTTACCTCTGTTTCACAATTAAAATTGTTAGTTGCCATGCTTAAATAATTTTAGCATAAAATAATTTCCCAAGCTTGTTGAAATCTGGGGACTTCAAGGAAAGGTCCTCAGGAAAACAGCAACTTGTAAAATTGTTTTATAAACTGACAGCTCCAAAGAGAAACCAAGTGGGTGGTGAATCACCTTGGCAACAAATCCATGGCCAATATAGAGGGAATGGGCAGATTGGTCTTCTCACCGACTACAGACTCTTGCTGATAAACACTTGCACTGTGGCTTGTTACCCAAAACTTGAAAGAAATATCAGAAAATATTTTAAGGTGGAGGTTTTCATTTGTTGGTTCAGCAACTCAGCTTTGACCAGAAAATCACACAACCTCACTAGTCGCCAAAAAATTGCTGAAAGAAACATACAAGAGAGGACTTCTGAAGTTGTAGGTAATTTCTCTGTCCTTTGCAAATTTGGGAATATATTGTCATTAATTTAATCTGGATTATATTGCAATTGCTTGAATCCTTTTTTTGTCTGAAAAGTTCCTAGTGTCCCTATTGGCCTAGTCAGTGATGATGTCTTGGGGAGCCTCATAAATAGAAAAATATAAGCTTTCCAGCTAGAAGGTAGGAGCAACCTGAGTCCTGCCAGCTACCCAGCCTCTCAGCCTCAGCTGTTTGGAAGTGATAGCAACTCAGAGGGACAAAGAGGCTCATGAACAAAACACAGTAACCCACTCTTCACTCTCTGTTGAGAAACAGAGTAACAGTTGTGAAAAACAGAAAAGAAGGTACTCCAGGAACAGAAAAAACTACTGTTTTGCAGCAAGGCAAATGTACTGCATATAGTAGCTTGTATCTGCCAAAGCCAGGAGGATCGGAGACCTTTTTTGCTCTTTAAGTCAGTGCTGACAACAGGAAACAATAGTCATGGGAAGCCAACAGCAGATGGGTGAGGGTGCTCTGTATATGAAGTTGAGGAGGAAATGGCCTCAGAAAGGGATTAAGAGCACCACTGTCTGGCCAGGAGACAGCAGCAAACAATTCAGGAAAGTTTAAGATGAAAGCCAAGAATAGGCTCCCATGCTGCCTATAGTCTTGTTCTGTTTCCAGGAACAGCGAGGCAGGGCACAGCAGCTAGGCAGGAAATCAAGGAAACCAAACAAAACCTTAAAATATGGGGCACTGCAGGAAGTGTCTAAAATACTCACACCTTGCAGGAAGAGACACTTTTCTCTAAGTGTTAGACTTACCTTAAATCCCAAGTCCCCAGTTTCTCCTAAAATTCATACAAATTAGATTTCAAGAGTATAAGACAACTAATCGAATATATCTTTTTTACTATTTATTAACTTCCTTCTCCATGTGCCATTTCGTATCTGCTTACCTTGAAGAAACCGTGTTTTCTGTTTCTCTGTCCAAGCCATAAATTGCTTTCAGGTGTTAAATTTGTTTCTGGGGGATCAATGACACGTTCATATATCCTGTGGAAGGAATACATTATCATTACTTGAATCCTCTTTTTCCTCTGAAGAATTCCTAGTCAAAAATCAGTTAACGAATAAGAAAATAAAAAAACATTAAACACTATTTATCTTTCATAGTTTTGAAGACACATTACAACTTTAAAAGAAAAACAAATGGAAAAAATTTAAATGGAAAAAATTTAAATGGATAAAACTGAAACTCCCCTTGATCAACTGCGGACCAACAGCTGAAGAACCACAATGCCAGAACCCACCATAGTAAGGAAAACAATAAAATGGGACCACTCTAGCCTAGAGGTCTCCTTCAAACTCAGCTACTCTGGGAGAAAAAGCATAATCACAAACAAGATCCAACCAGAGAAGCAACACTTAGGGGTTTTCAGCCTGTTTAGAATTTTAAATAGACTTCACAAAGAAACTTCATTCCACCTCTACTCCCGGGGCCGTTTTGTCTCTACAGTTGTTATTATTCATCCCTGCACTTGGACCTTTCACTTTATCCACTTCTGCCATTTGCTGTTGTTACTGAATTCACTTGGCCTGGTGGTGCCACTACTGCATATCCAGCTTGCCCGAGACACTAACACAGCTCCAGCTCAGAATAGGACCTCTGTTTATGCTTGCTCCCTAGCACAGCAGGGACATTTTGTGGTTATTCTTCAAGGAACTAGAAATAATAGCAATAAGAATAACAGGGACAACAAGTAACATGAGGTCCATAAGCAAATGTTATATGCTGCATAAACTTGCACATGAATGCAGTAGTCTATATACCAAATTTCTAAAATCAATTCATGAAAAAACGCTGTAACACAGCATTTTTGACTACACAAAAATATGCATCTGGCATTTTAAAAAGCTTTTCCTTGGGTTTTTTATTTGCTTGCTTTTAAGAAAGCTGTAATGAAGTTTCCCTAACACCTTTTTCAGGAACTCAGGAGCACTACACCACCACCACCAGTGTTTTAGAATATGAAAAATTCAAGACCCAAGTTACTGAACCAGGATTCTCATATTGCCATGTCACATCAGTGGGAGCCATGAACTTACTGCCTCATAACAAACACAGCATGCTTAATAAGGATTATTGAGAAGATGATGAAATAGATTTCCATTACTATCCAGCTCCCAGGGAGTATGCATTGCTGTGCAATCATGCCAGTGTGATGGCTGAGAGAAAAGACTCTGGATGTGTTAAGACCTGAGGCTTAATGGTGAAACTATCCTTATATTTAAGAGGGGTGATATTCTTTTTCTTCTTTCTTTAAGGCTATGGCTTTAAAGTGACCATGAAAAATAAATACCAAAGAAAAATACAAGCTAACCAACACAACTTATTGCACAGTTATCTTTCCATTTACATTCCAAGTGTTTCTAGCACAAGCTTACCAAATGTAATAATTGATTTTTGTGTTGCAAGTTGCCAAGTGCATTGGGTTTGCATAGCAAGGTTTTGGTAGGAGGGGTTCTTCAAGAGTTGCTTCTGTGAGAACCTGCAATATCTGATAGACTGATAGAGCCAACACCAGCAGTTTCCAAGATGGACCCGCTCTTGTCCAACGCCAAGCCAACAGTGACCATGGCAGCACCTCTGTGATAACATACTTAAAGTTAAAAACTGCTACACAACTGCAGCTGGAAGAGAGGAGCGAGAATGAGACAGACAGACAGAGAACTCTGCAGTGAAGGAGGAGGGGGAAGGAGGCGCTCCAGATGCCAGAGCAGAGATTCCCCTGCAAACTGTGATGAAGATAGTGGTGAGGCAGGCTGTCTTCCCACAGCCTATGGAGGATGATGGAGGAGTAGTTATTCACCTAAAGTTCATGGAGGACCCTACACCAGAGCTGAAGACGGCTATGACCCCACGGACAGCCTATGCTGGAGCAGGCTCCTGGCTGGACCTGTGACCCCATGGATAAAGGACCCCATGTCAGAGCAGGTTTGATGAGGGGACTTGTGATCTTGGGGGGGGACCCATGCTAGAGCAGTCTTTTAGGAAAAGACTACACCATGCTGAAAGGGCCCACCCTGGAGCAGTTCATGAAGAACTGCAGCCCATGGGAAGGACTCTCATTGGAGTTCATGCAGGACTGTCTCCTGTGGGAGGGACCCCACACTGCAGCAGGGAAAAGCGTAAGGAAGAAAGAGTGACAGAGAAGATGTATGATGAACTGATCACAACCCCATTCCTTGTCCCTCTGGGCCCTTTGGATGGAGGAAGTACAGGTAATCAGGAGCGAAGTTGAGCTTGCAAAGAAGGAAGGGGAAAGGTTTTTTAAGATTTGTATTTATTTCTCATTACCCTACTCTGATTTGATTAGTAACAAATTAAATTTTGTTTAGTCTGTTTTGCCCATGACAGTAATTGGTAAGTAATGACCCTGCCCTTAATCTTGACCCTTGAACCTTTCACTGTTTTTCTTTCCTCTGTCTCATGGAGGAGGGCGAGTGTTAGAGCAGCTTGGTGGTCACCCGGTGTCCAGCCAGGGTCAAAGGCACCCTATCATGTTATTGGAAAATTCATATATTTGTGGAGGGCTAGCATTAAAGAACTTCAAGAAAACTCTATAAAGTTTGAGGGTTTTTTAATGTCAAGTGCAAAGATTCATACATTCCACCTACTTTTGCTTATCCAGAAAGGAAGCCATTTGTCTAAACTAAATGGAAGCAATCTAAAAAGCTAAACTTCCTATTTCCTTAAAAAGCAACACCAACAAAAATCCCAGACCTAAGAACAAAATCATTACTTGAAAATTTCAGCTTAAGAATGTGAGTACAGAAGTCAGAAGACAGCTTCTAATGCTCATGATTTTATAGCTCAAGTTTATTATAATTATCATCAGCCCCAATTCATCACATTTCATCAACACGATACATTCCAAGCTCTAGGAAATTTCTGCCTCCACTAGCTAATTACTTCTTACTATCTATAAAATTACACACTGAGCTATTTTACCTGTTCAAATGGCAAAACAAGACAATATTCCTTTAAAACATTATAGGAATTTCACATGCATCATCACAATCAATATTTTAAAGCCTAAGTAGGCCTGTTCTGCCATATCTCCTATGAAGATCTACTCAAACCCAAAATGCTGCAAAACACTGAACAAGGAATAAAGAATCGATATGTTCATTAAGAAAACAGACCACTGAATTACACCATCATATTAGGAATTTTATTTTTGATATATAACACATCTTTATTCATTACTTAGGAAAACGATGTCCTCACTAAAAAAATTCAAATCTTGTAAAAACATGAGTAAATATTGCATAGAGAATTTAATTTCTGCTAAGCAATAAAATCCCAGTGCTAACTAGGTTCAGCAACACTGCTTAGTGGAGAATATTTGATTTTTATTCACCTGGCCCAGTTAAAGTTTATAAGTGAAATCTACAATCTGACTGCAATTACATATAAAAAATCCAAACCTAATTGACAGTATCATATGACAGTTCAACAACAGCAAGTAACGATGAAAAATCAGAGGCAGGCTCAAGTGGTTTATCTTCTCTTTTCTGATGATTTAACAAAGACTTTCAACCTAGGCAGAATAATAGGCTGCAGCAACCTTCCTTCCAGAAGCCTTCTCAGAAAGTGCCATTCCTAAGACGCACGTTCAGGATTCCCCATATTCCTCTACTGTTCAATTCTATTCTGGAAGCAGGTATTTACCTTAAATAAAGGGATTAACTAAAGGTTGGTTAGCACTTTATTTCACACATATCTAAGACTAGTTGGTTTTCTGCTCTGTGGATCTGCTGATGGAGTTACAGGCTTAGGATTCATGAGAAGACAGGAGACATAAATCAGTCCTTCCTTATCTTCCTATGTAAAAGGATGTTTTGGTTGACACTATTTGGTTTGCAAACAACATGAGCTTACTCTATTACTGTATACTGTCAAACTTCAGCAAAATAGCCCCAGCCAGTCATTGTATCACTACCCCTATCATCCCCTCTAGACTCTTGAGAAATGAAAAGGTCAAACAAGCACTGAATTCATAACAGTTTAATAAAACAAAACAACAACAAAAAGGGATGACAAAGAGCATAGTTCACCATATACTACTTATCTAGTGAACAAGAACAAAAACTGGGGAGAGGAAGAATCCTGCAACTCCTGACATAAAAGGATGGATGCAAAAAACATCCAAGGGACTTTTCCAGCAAGACTGGTAGCTGCTCCACAAAAGCAAAACAGCTACACAAAGACAAACTGAAACTACATGAAAGAAGTCTGAGTCAATATGAGCCAAGAAACATGATAGCATTACTAATTCTCAATCACTAGCTTTAATAAAGATAAAACAAACATTTCCAAATATCAGTGAACAGTTTCACCAGCTTTATGCACTGGCAGCTGATAGCCAGTGGATCTGAGTGATGTCCAGCTGCAGTAAAGCCAGGGACCAGGCACGTGTCCAGGCTGCCACATGCATGTTTGAAGTCACAAGGACATCTTGAAGTTGCTCCGTGTTCCTAAAGCAGGCTTTTGAGGAGACTTGATGGATGACAAAGGCACCCTGTCCATACTAAATGATTAAGGTGGCGGTTGCAGAAATAGTCAGGAACAGGCTGTCACCCAGACATTATGACTGTCCAGGTGTGTACACCACTTAGAAATCTATCAAATATTACTGATTAGTCACCTGGTTTTTCAGGTACTTGCTACACCTAAGGCAAATCCATAAAGCACAAACATTTTGTAACATGTGTCAAAGTATAATGAGAAAAGTTACTACTTAAAGTTGAAATTGTCTTACAACTATTGCTTGTGAAGCAGGAAAAACCCTTGCCCTGATCCCTTTCCTGTACTGGTTTTCTTTTGGAAGAAAAGAGGTGTTTTTCAGGCTGAAAAACTACTGCTGCTGAACAGACAGAAAAGGATCCTTCTTTTTTTATGGCTACATTAAATTTCCGTATCATTCTCATTCCCTTGCCTGATTTTCTGGGCTGATATGTGTCACCTTCTGTGGCTTTATCCATGCTTGACCAATACTTTGTATTTGGCCTATGAATAGCTAAATTATATCCACTACACTTTCAGTTTATGAAGTGCTGGTCTAGAGCTCCTTGGAGATCAGTTTTCAAGACATTTGGCTTTGATACCCACACAGAGAAATGCACAATGCGCTTCACAAGAACAGGCATGCTTAGAAAGAGGACTCCAGGGAACTGTGGTCTCTAAAATTACTGCAGACTGAATAGTCCCTCCAGCATGAGGAGACCCCAGTCTATAGGTTAATGGAAGCTCTACTCCATATTTCAGACTTTCAGATTTATGATTACTGCATTCGCTTTCCAAGAGAAAGCTTGATTTGCCCCTTTATGCTAACATATTTCAAAGAAGCCAAACCATAAACCTGGAGTAATACAACCATGAACCAATCCTTCTTTCTCTAAGTGTTCATGCTCAGAATACATGCACTAACTGCTGATTCATTTAGCAAAACACAGTAAGAAACATACCTGTTAATTGACAGAGACCCATGTCTCCACACCTCTACCCTACCTGCACACTTGGATTTATTAAGTATTTTTATGCAATCCTCAGAAACACCTTTTTCAAGGACACATTCCAAACAGGCATCTGTGGCACAATGAATACAATATAGAGAAAAACCCATCTCAAATAAACAGTGGAAGCATATCTTAAATATTTGCAGGCAAATACACATGCATACATGTGTCTCTGCATAGAAGAAAAATCTCTCTAGAAATCAAGCCTCTGTTAGACAAGGAGACAGTTCCCTTCCACACATGCAGTCTAAAATTGGTTTTATCTTCATAATGACCTCACATTTAAGAAGAAAAAAACGCTAGCAGCCACTTTTTGCCACCAGAGAAGGGAGTGAGAAGATGTAAGAAGCCGTACAGACACCAAGGCCAGGGAAGGAGGGGGTGGGCACGAGGTGCTCCAGGTGCTGGAGAGAAAGATTCCCCTGCAGCTCACGGAGAAGACCATGGTGAAGCAGGCTGTCCCTCTGCAGCCCATGGATGATGATGGGGAGCAGAGATCCCATCTACAGTCCATAGAGGACCCCACACCAGAGCTGTGACCCCATGGGAAGCCCACGTTGGAGCAAGCTCCTGTCAGCAAAACCTACAGCCCATGACAAGACCAACTCATGACGGAGCAGGGTTGCTGAGGGGCTTGTGACTCCATGGAGGACCAGGCTGCAACAGTCTGAGCCTGAAGGTCAGCACCCCATGGAAGGAAGCCACACTTAAACAATTGGTGAGGAGCTGATGCCCCAACAGAAAGGACTCATGTTGGAGAAGTTTGTGGAATACTGTCTCCCAAATCCCCCCCAACTAAGAAGGGAAACAACTTGTGAGGAACTGACCAAAACCCCGGTTTCCTGCCTCTCCCTGCACCACAATGGGGGGGCAGGGAAGATGGGAGCGAAATCATGACTAAAATGATTTCTTACTTCTGCTAAGAAGGGAGGGGTGGGGGAAGGTTCTTTAAGATCTGGCTGCACTTCTCATCACCCAACTCTGGTGTCACTGGGGGTGCAGGGCAGTGTCATCAATTAGAGCGTTTTCTTTCCTTTATTTCATGCTGAGTCTGTTTTGCCCGTGACGCTGATTGTGGAATGATCTCTCCCTGTCCTTATCTGCACTCCTAAGCCTCTCAATATATATCTTCACCCTTATCAAGCTAAAAAGAGGAGTGATAGAGCAGCTTTGGTGGGCATCTGGCCTCCAGCCAGGGTTAAACCACCACAACTACGAGAGTTACTATATAAAGTAGCACACCAAATAATGAAATTTCCAAATTCTTTCAGGTCTAAAAGATGAGTAGGTTATTAAAATAGGAGCATGCCTTCTCAAATTTGCAGACTAGATAGGAACAAGAGAGATTTATTTCATTAGCAATACAATTAAGAATCAAATAACGGCAGACTAAATGTTCCTGTGGCTGAGGCATGGCAGGAACATCATTTCTCAGTCTCCAGTCTCAGTTGATCCAAGGACAGGCTTTTTTGCTCCTGATATGGCTGTGACACGTACTTCATGAAGTTATACATTTCCACGTAGTGACCAGGTGTTGAATTCATCACCCCAAATTTTAGTTGTCTCAAGAGTTTACACCTACAGTGGAGTTTATTTAATGAAGAGACATAAGCGTTTCTAGGGTGTGATTCACCTTACAGTAAATGAATCACTCTCTCAAGGCCCCTCCAATGACTGCATAGGAACCCTTGCTGACATCAGGGTGAATCATCAAAACAGATTTTTGCAATTCAAAATCTGATCCTCAAAGCTGACATTCTCCTGCAAACATTTGTTACCCTCTATACATCCATCTGGATCCTCAGATCCTTTAAATAAACTGAAGGGTATGAATAAGTCACACAAAATAACACGCTGTTCACAGCAGAAGCTTTGAAATAACACTCTTGACTGCTGTAAGAGTCAGAGAAGAGAGGGAGGTTGCCCCACATTTTGCATCAGTCTCTCTTCCAATCTAATTTACAGATGGTGTTGACCACCTTGACCACTGTCACCATCTCCAGCTGAGGCTGCAAAAACTCACTACATTTGAAAAAGCGTCAGGTCTCCTAACACAGTCCATTGTATAAAAATAACCAGCCACTTCAAAAAGTTTGTCCAGTATGCTTTCTGAACCCCAACTGCATAAACAAACCAATGATTATATTGGTCTCCAGCCTTAACATACTATATTGGCATTTCTCTTTACACATATACTTCTGAAGGGGTTAAGAACTGATTTTGAAAAGAAGTACTAAGATATCTTTACATATTTCTCTTTCAAACTGTTTTCTATATGCTTCCCAATGAAAATGTGTCAATACCAATGTGATTGGATTTTCTTGACAGTGTTTATAGATAGGATGCATTATTTGACACGCATTCAGTTCTGGAGCAACTTTAACTGAATTATTCATTCAGTTTCCAGTGTTCTATTTCAGAAAAATAATCTCCCTGAGGGAAATTTTGATTTCTAGTGCTGTCTCCTCTGTCATAGTATAGGAGTTCACAATCACTTAACAGAGGAAAGCAATTTAGATTAAAATCTCAGTTTTTAAGAGAAGCCTTTTGTTATTAAATTTTGAATATACAATAGTAACTGCCAACTATTTAATCAAAAGTTATTGTTCAGCTCTGGGAGAGAAAAAAAAAATAGGTGGTTTCCAGTAATAGTCTAAGTTTGGTGAAAGATTCAAGACTACATGTTCCGTTTTTAAATTCTCTTCAAACTCTGTCACCCAAACGATTTCATTGATTTTCCTGTATAACAGCAGAGATTGAGTGCACGTACTCTACCTTTCAGTTTGATTACCCTAACTCCAAATCTACATTTAAAAATAAAACCATATCTCAATAAAGCTGCATAAGCGATCTCTTTCTGTCATTCAAGAGGCATGCAAATTAACTCTCAAGACCCTCTAATAAACAGGAGAAAATTAAGCCAATACAAATCAAGACAGTTAGAAGACCACATTTCATTGGCAGGTTTCAGGGTTTAATTCTTTACACATAAATTGAAAAGGGAGATAGTCACAGATATTACCTGTCCACGTGGGGCTTTCTTTACAAAACACATTAGGCTTTTTAGTTTCCTACAAAGTTATCGATGAATTTCAGCAGTATTTATTGGGCATCAAACTAAACCAAATCATTGTTATTGATTCAAAGTATAGGACTTGGACCTACTAAATGATAGGACATCAACCACACGAAGGGAAGAAACCCCTTTCTCAGGATATTATAACTGTATGGTGTCTTTCATCTGGAAACCCTGAGATCCATTCAAACAAAACATCTTTACAAACAAGGTCATTATTATTAACTTTACTTTGCAAAGGGCTCCTGACTATAACAGTCACTGTAGTCTATAAGTGTCTAAGCCTGAGGCTAACAGCCTGTCTACAAGGCTGCAGTGTTTACCCTTCCTCATGTAACAAACACAACACCCCTGAAAGTGCAAGAAACACAGAAAATAGTTTGAGTCAGACTCTAGATAGAAATAGAAATTTAGTCATTTGCTCGGATTTTAAAAAGTTGTTAAAAAAACCCACTAAGACAAACGACAACTTCAACTGTATCTTATATATGATGTATCCAGAGCACTTTGCACTTTACTGCACATGCATTATCTGTAATTTTTCAGACAGAAATAGGGGATTTTCACTAACAGCTCAGTTAGTTTGATACCCAAATGTTTATTTCACCTTTGGCTACTGGGTTGCTTTTGGCTGGGATAGAGTTAATTTTCAAAGCAGCTCGTGTGCTGCACACTTGGGATTTGTGACCAAAACAGTGCAGATAACACACCCATGGTTTATCCAGTGCTGAGCAGTGCTTATACAGCAGCCAGTCTTTTCTTCTTTTCATGCTACCCTGCCAATGAGCAGGCTGGGGGGGCACAAGAACTTAGAAGGGGACACAGTGAGGACAGCTGACCTTAGCTGACCTAGGGAATATCCCATACCATATGGCATCACCTCAGCAATACTAACTGAGAAAGAAGAAGGATGGGGGGCCACATGGACTTTGGGCATTTGTCTTCCCGAGCAACCAACACATGACATAAAGCATGGCTTTCCTGTAAACAACTAAACACCTACTGGTCATTGGGAAGTAGTGAATTAATTCCTTATTTTTCTTTGCTTGTGCACAGTTTTGCTTTACTTATTAAACAGTCTTTAACTCGATCCACTTCTCCTCCCCCTCCCTTTCATCCTTATGATTCTCTTCCCCATTCCACTGTGGGGGCAGCGACTGTCTGGTGCCTAGCTGCCTACCAGCTAATGCCAGTATGACAACAGCAACTTTTTCTTTTCATAGTGTTCCCCAACGTCTCTTTTGATCTGATAAATCTAAGGTAAACACCACGTGGCTCATGGTCCTGGCTTTGCCTGTAAAACTTGCATATAATCTACATGTAGCAGAAGCACAGGAGGAACATATTTGTTGCTGTTTCTGGTGATGATGCCAACTTTAACTATAGTCAGCCTTCTTGACTAGAGCAGGACTTAAGGGCCAAAAGAATGCCAATCTTAAGTGCTGAGGGAAATGGTATCTACACACACAGACTTTTCTTTAAAAAATTATGTCCACAACTCTTATAAATTAATGTGAATTATCTTTAAACTTCTCAGTAGAGAGTTGAGAGCCACACAGCTCAAATACCACTTTTCAAATAAATATCTGATTTACAAAAGATTTTTGCATCTTTACCACTTGTGAGCAACTACTGCTATCTGACTCTCAGGGCATAAAACATGTAGCAGCAGAAAGTTTTATGATGCACGCAAGTATCCACTACAGGCACAAATACACTTATAAATAAACACAGCACTAAAATTCACAGGGTCTCTAAAAGGCACCCTTTAACCTCAGCAAGCTTTGAATCAGGTTCTAAACCAAAACTGTTAACAGCAAACTTCACAAGCAAGTTAAAAAACGCAGCATGGCCATTTGTTGTCATACCAAACACAATACCAAATGCCCATTGCAGATGAAGCAAATATTCAGAGTACATTCCAGACAAATACCAGTAAATCAAGACTGAGCAATTAAAAATGGATTCTAGAAATAAGAAAGGGAAATTAATTCAATGTGTTCTTCCAAGACAGAAAAGGAGGAAAAGCGCTTCTCCCACAAATTAAACAAGAAGCCCTTAGAGCGAGATGGATATGAGATTTAAAAAACTATATTAAAGTATCTATGAAGCAAGTAGTAAACAAGACTATCTTGCATCAGAAAGAAAGGGTAAAAATGTGCATCATCATAACGCTAACAAAGCGGCAATGGAACCTTAGGTCTAGCAATAAAATTAACCCCCATATACTAGAATGAAGCAGTAAAACCATGGTAACATGGCTTATGTCATCCCCATTTTGTCAGGGGGGATGGGGGGCCAGGAAATTCTAAGATTATTGCTGCTGTTTGTCACAAGATATCTATTGAGTGAGAACTGGCAGTGCTGAAACTTTACTTCCATTACGTCTACCTGCATTATATTAGGACATGTCAATCCCTGGCCCGAGATCTGCAGCACACAGGTCTTTGCAACTGACAATTACAGCAGAATCTGAAGTAAGCTTACAGCTTAGAAACAGCCCTTTTTCACAAAATATATGCAGCCTTCCTCTTTTCTGTCTCATGCTACTCTCAACCCCAAAGTCACTTTACCTAGTATGGTAAAACAGGTGCAACTGTGAAAAGAATCACGCTTTTCATTCAAACTCCTTTCTGTACTGAAACAAAAAATAAATTTAAAAGGAAGACAGCCACCAGCAACCTTTCTACTGAACAGATTCTTTCCCCCCTCCAAAAAATCCCATCTGCTGAGAAGGTAATTGCCTTACAGTGTATCTTGTCACAGGATCATCTCATCAAGGGCTTCATGTCATCACCAAATGATGTGTATAATCACAAAATAATCTCATCCATATTCCAGAGCCAATTTCCTTTCATGACTGAATGTAACTGCAGGCTGAAGACCACAGGCTTTGCTTGTTATCACCGTGCCTTTGCTTCCACACTCTCGCCAGAGTACTCCCACGAGGGTTGTCTCTGCTCTGTGCAACAGCACTCAGCTCTACCCAGAGCTGCCACTCCTCCCCATTAGCCACTGTCTCTCTAAGCCCACGGAGGGCAGACTCATTCTATGCTCTCCAGTTCTTACTGCAGGCTCATCAGATAACCCACACCTTCATTTTCCCATGCTATTTTTCAACTGCTTGGTTTAGCTGTGATGGTTTGAAAGATAACATTGCACTCTCTCCATAATAACTAATTGGCCATGACTGAGAAGGTGTATGAAACATACAGGAAACATAGAACAAGCCATTATATTGGTTCTAAAATTAAGTTTTGATGGAAACTGCCATGCAGACAGACAGAAGAGCACCCTCCAGGGACAGCACGCAGCTTTGGAGTTCATTTCTCATAACATCAGCAACACCGTGGAGGAAAAGCATGGCTTAGCTGAAGTCAGTGAAAGCCTTCCCTGCAGACATCACTGGGGCCAGGATCCCACCCCGGGGATACTGCACAACACATCTTTCCATTGAGTTTAAGGTGAGAGGCTGGCAGGATGCAAAGATTCAGCTAGGGCTGAGAAGCCCTTGCAGTTGCACTAGTTGACACAATGCTAGTTACTTGCTCTCACTCTTGACATGCTGAAGGGAATGTCGCTAAAATTGTGGCTCAGTTAATGCAACTTCTGCTGATTCTGTATTAGAGTGGTCTCAGATATGGAAACAACTTAGACGACTGCAAATTGCATGTTACCTTAACTCCTATGCTGAGGATCAAACTATCATCTTTCACCTTAGTGCTCCTTCAATATATCATTACACCAGTAATACAGATCACAGTAATGACTCTTCACATCATTAAAATATTTACACTGGAAGCAGTGGCCAGTATCTGATTTTTTTTGTTGTGGGTTTGTGGGATTTTTTTAAACTTCACCTCCTGAAGCATGAGACTGGACTGCCTTTGCCATTCTCTCAGCATATTTCCAAAGCAGTCCTCACCCACAGCACAGAACGAGAAATTCAGATGTTCCCCCACTCAGTCTGAGCCCACTTGACACCCTCACACGTTGCAGAACCATCCAAACCTAATGGAGGCCTGAATAGAGCTCTCCCATACACAGGTAAGTCTGCAAACATGCCAAGTGGCTCTGCAGGACACACGAAGCAAGAGAGGACTCCACATTGTTTCTGCAGCACAATCTGTAACACCACAGACTCATGACAGCCACATTCACAGTGTTTCCAAGGCTTGACACCTTACATCTCTGAGCACTACACACACACACAGCACCCCATACCCAAAGAACAACTAGGAATGCTCCTGCACCACTGTCTGCTAAGAATGTTGTCTGTTTACTCTGTCCCCAAGTGGTACAATGATGGGGACTGTCAGGTTTCAGGTAGTAATAAATGCAGTCAAGCAGTCTCCACCTCCCTGCAGTCAACTTGACTTATTTTGACAAGATTGGATTTCTAAAACAATTACTTTTTGGGAATTAATGTTCTAAATTGTTAAAGGAAGACTAAACCACTACATAGAACTCCGGGCTGATTTCACACACTTGAGCAGTCTCAGTCCTGTTTGCTCAGGCGCCGTCTCACATCCCATAGTGCTCAGGAGGTTTCAGATTGTTTGGAAAGACATTGAACTATTTACTATATGGAGACTAAGATCTCAAGTCAGCATCTGAATAGTTCAGAGGGGTTCTCATCTGCTCTTTGGCAAAGGAACAATGCTTTTATCAAATTCCTTAAATTATACTACCATTTTTCAATTCAGCTCCAGTATTACCCTATATGACTTCCAGTTCTAAACACCAGAGGTTAGCTAACCACTTGAAACAGAGGAGTTAATTTATGTTTTCAATCCCAGTTAATCGCCTGGCTGAAGAAAAATAGTTGAGGTTTTGGGGTTTTTTTAAATCTGAAAGGCAAAACCCCAAAAATATTTGCTCTATCTGGTTGATTCTCAAATTACCATGATCACCTCTCTGTCTACATGACCCTCATCAGCACTCCAACAAATGAAAAGAAAATAGAATCAAGCAGCAGGGGGTTTCCCCTGGAAAAAAATCCACAGAAACAAACATCCAGATGCATTTCAAACTATGCAGGCTAAATTTTCAGAGACTGCACTTTTAAGTAAATCACCCCGATTTAAGGGGGTTAAAGGGGGCTTAATGCTTTGACATTATAAAATGAAACTAACTATATTGGACCAGTGCAAAAAATATTTGAGAATGGGATAACACACCTATTCACACACTTTAGGAAATTACTACATTTTTTTGAGGTTTGCCAGTCTTGATTCAAGATTGCTTCCACTCTCATCACCTATTCTGACACACCCATAGCATACAAACCCGATTAATACAAGGTGCCAATGGTAAAGCATAACACATTACTCCTGCTCTGCTGAAGACATCAGACTGTCTATCATGTCTTCAATTCACTGGAAAGCACCACAAGTCCCCAGTTCTACATTAAAAAAAAAGAAGGAAGCAACCAACAACAAAACCCAAACACTGTTAAGTCTGTATTCAGCAGTAGTCGGGCTTTGCAACTACCAAATGGGCTCCACAGGTCCCTAAAACTCAGGAGGGTACCACAAACTCCCATTCAAGACCCTGAACTCCAATCTTTGGTAAATGACACCAGCAGTACTGAAAGAAGTTGGAGCAGATGCCTGCTCCACCAGGAGCAGCAGCTAAGTGAGACCTCCCTGCTGCAGCTCAGCGCCCCAGGTATGTGTACTAACTATGAGTGGTTGCCACCTCTTAAGGGTGGTGAACGGAGCCAAGGCAGTCAGGAACAGGTACAGATTAGTTTGGGGCTTTTTCTATAGTACTTTTTCAGCACTTTCAAAAATACTCATGGCCTTCTCCAAATTCTATCAATGCAGCATAGAAAAAAGTTCGACTAGTTCATCTAAGATGAAAAAAAATAAAATAATTATAATTACAGAGTAGGTTAAGGCCTCAGCATTCAGTTTTTAATCACACCCATACTACCATCCTGCTGAGGTGTTAGCCATTTGATGAAAAACCCTGGGTCTTAAAAAAAATTTCTTTCTAAAAAATTTTTTTTCTCAAGTAATGCTGAATGCATCCTGAACATTTCCTTGTGGCTTAACTACAATTACTATAATGATACTGGCCTGACAGCAGCTGACGTGATAAGCCAGCTGGAGACCTCTCTTATGCTAAAAAGTTTATAGCCTTTCTGTCAAAAAA
>VZTU01032360.1:104472-122267 GCA_013400835.1 Zapornia atra | reverse complement strand
GGGGACAGTCAGTAGGTGAAAATTAACTTCCAATCCACAACACCGGGAATCTGAAGTTGGGTGCACCTGTAATGCACAATTATAGCACTCTACCCAAGTAAACATTTCTCTGACAGCTTCTGCTACAGCTTAAAGAGTGGAGAAGCAATCTAGGTCACAAAATAATATTCAGATGTTGAGACTAAATTACCTAGCTGCATAATACTACCACCATGCCATCTTCTCTCTCAAGAGAAAGTGGTTTACAGTATGTAAAACAGTGATTCACTCTTTTAAAATATATCCCTTAACCTCTTTAAATTTATTACATTTTCATTTAAGTCATAGGACTTTGTTTAGAGAAGTTGAAAACCTCAGGTTGGCAGTCAGAATATCTTATAAATAAGAACTCAGAGGTCTTGGATTCCCATATTTGGATTACATCGCTTTAATTTATTTATTTTTCCAATTAACAAGTTCTCACTGCTCATGCATTTTTTATTCCTTAATGCTCTGTTCTATCAGGAGAAACATAAAAGCAGCAGACAACATGTTTTTTTCAGTTGGGAGACTACTTCCTAGCCTGCTCCAGTTTTATAATCTATTCTCTTCTGCTCTTACCAACCCCCTCCCATCAAACAACTACGGGAATCCATCAAAACCATACACCGTATTCATACTAAAAGGCACTTCAGCACATATTTTCACTGAAAAGCATTGTGTTGTTCACAGCAAAGTGCCTTTTTCCTTTTTACTCCTGCAGAAGAGTTCAAGTAAAGGAACGCTGATACTCTCTGAACAGGTGAGTACATTTGTAGCAGTGTGGTTGATGAGAAATAAAACAAAAACATAAAGCAAGCAGCCTTCAAGGTTACCTCCCCAGATTAATTCTACATGCTCAGAACAATTTGGAATTTGTATTCCTTAAATTGCCAGTAAAATGCATCTTGATACAGTACCTACCCCTTTTAAATTGTAGGCTCCGTGCCATTCTCTCGCTCTTAATCACAGAATTGTGGGGATTGGAAGGGACCTCCAGAGATCATCAGGTCCATCCCCCCTGCCAAAGCAGGGTCCCTAGGACAGGTCGCACAGGGAGGCGTCCAGATCGGTCTTGAACATCTCCAGAGAAGGAGACTCCACACTCTCCTGGGCAGCCTGTCCCAGGGCTCTGTCACCCTCACTGGGAAAAAGTTCTTCCCCCTATTGGTGCAGAACTTCCTGTGCTCCAACTTGAGGCCATCGCCCCTTGTCCTGTCCCCAAAGACCACTGCGAAGAGGCTGGCCATTTCCCCCTGTGTCCCACACTTGAGATATTTATAAACATTAATAAGATCCCCTCTTAGTCTTCTTTTCTCAAGGCTGAACAGCCCCAGTTCTTCATAATGCTATGAAACATAATGATTTTCTGTGTTGCTGCTGTTGTGGGGCACAGACATTGCAGTGGGCAGTCAGGTACCACAGGCAACATCATAGATTGTACAGTTGAAACTAATTTCCAGTGAAGACAAACACCAGATCTCTCAGGCTTACGGCAGTCTCCCAGGGTTGCAAATCTCCTGGCAACACAGGTATGGACAGTGGGATCCTTTGCCTCTGCTCCCCTAAGAGGTCAAATCTGAAAAGGCACGTAACAGAGTTTATTTCCTTATATATCAACCCTATAGCGCCACAGGTTATTTAAGAACTCTCTGACAATGGCGATTGCTCTAGCTTAAGCTAAACACTCAACAGAAAGTCCCTGAAAACCCCCTTTTCCCTGAAGTTGGGGAGCACAGATCCTACCTACATATTACAGTATTTTGAAACAAGATTCGTTCACCACTAGTGGGCTTGGCATTGAAGGTACAAGGAAATTAACTGCAACGTACTTAATGTCCATGTTACGTTCAGCACACACATGTTGTTGCTTGTGCATCAGTTGTACCTTCATAATTAATAGGGTCTTTTCATTTTTCTAAGCTTTTGGAACCTTACTGGAAAATTAAAGCATGTTAGCAATGACAGGCTGATTATTACACAAGTTGTCCAAGATGTGTCCCTGGCTCGAGGTTACTGCCTTGACCCCACACAAAGGCTTTCTAAGTCAGAGAGAAGAGTCCACTGGCATTTAACCAGATTTTAGTCAGGACTCTAATGTCTCTGTGTCAGCAGCTCCAGGCTTTAGCATCAAACTCAGCTACAATTCTCACTCCTTGTTCTTGAAGGAGCACCAAAAGAAGCGAGTAAGATGCAGCAGGAGCTGATTTCAAAAGGATGTGTACTTGGGCAAATATACCTCCTTTGATATGTATGCCTCCCCCACTATAATACCTCTCATTAGAACAGAGGCAATTATACTGCTTTAAAGATGACTCTTAAAAGCACTAAAGGCTTTTACTAGTTCTCAAGTACTTTTCCCTAACCTATCGGGGTCTGAAAAACAAAGTCAACTTTGAATTGAATCCAAAAGACAATCAAGCACCAAATGTCAAAGCAATTTTACAAATTAGGGTAAAGTGGGTGATAAGGATGGGAAGAATAAAAGTAGATTCAACTATCTGTTTACAAATTAAAAGTTTCACCCCCAATAATTTCTGATCCACTATAGTTTTTGGAAACCAGAGACTAGCTTTGGGTATCAATACAAATCCAGTAGCCAAATTAGGTTGTGGCTGGCTATTTTTCCTGATGCAAACACTACTCGATGCACCCTCAGGTACAGGTTAACTTTAGTAACACTGCATTCACAAATCACTAAATAGCCTCCCAAATGCCTAACGTTTTCCATAACCCTAAACAAAAGGAGTAAGGCATTTATACACTCCCATGCGTGTCTGTAAGGAAGCAATGTTGCAAACCCCCTTAAAGGAATCCAGTAGGGATCCAAGGGATTCATTTTCCTGAGAATTGTTTTCCTTTTTGCTTTGTTTTTATTTTTCATAGGTGAGAGAATAAGTTTTTAAAAAAACCCACAAACAAAAAACCACCCAGACTTTAACTAGGTAGGTACACTTCAAGCTAAATTCTTGTTCTGATAACACCAAATCTCTGCAGGAGGTGGGACAGGTGGAGCTATTGACTGCAGTGATAGTCTCTTTCCCTGTGACTTTGCTTGTTCAATTAAATCTGCAGAAGTATCACTTCTCATTAGGCACCCTGTACTCTGCCGAGAGCCAGCGACACTAGCTTAAAATGGTGACATTTACACATAAAGTCTACAACTCTTAACACTACATTCTGTGCCTGCTTTCAGCTGCAGATTTCCTACCACTAACTTGAGGAAGGCTTAAATTTTCAGTAGTGCTCAGAAGTACCCCTCATTGGCTTTCTCTTTTGACATTTATTGTAGTTTCATCAGGAAATGCTGGTGCAAGGATGAAGATGATGTTGACTCCTGAGTGCAAAGATGTAGGGAGCTAAAATATAAAAAAAGAAACTATAGCACCAAAGTTCACAACATTCCTCAAAGTTCATGGAGGTGCTATAGTCGAATGAGGAACTCAGAGTTTTCTTTTTCCATTAAAACTTCTAGTATGATCTGTCCTGAAGTCATGCTTTCAGAAATATTCAGATTCCCATTCTGCAGGAGTTGTCATAAAATACCACAAACACGCACCCAAACAGGCATTTAGGAATGGATTTATGAAGGGAGCAGCCTTGAGATGTACCACCTTAAGGGACGCTTAGATGGATCAGCCCTGTCTAGGGCTACCTGACAGAGATCACTATACACATTTATCACCTCATATAACACCACAGGTCATTCCGTGTTTCTATTTCTCTATAGCTGACTGCTGCTGTAAAGAAAACCAGGTCACAACCATGACTTGGGGCAGCCTTCTCATCCCTGGATAGACTCTTGCACCAGGCAGGCATTTTGTGGAGTTTTCCTTTCTCACTGTATGCAAGAAGGCAGCCAGCAAAACAATCTGCCAAAAAGGATCTTCCTGAAACACATTTGCTGTTCATAAAAAAATAAAAATCACAGAAGATAATGAAGAACCTATCTCAAACCCCAGTATGTCAATAAACAAACCAAAAAGCATGCTGTTTTAAGCAAAGAAATAACAGATAAGCAAATAATGGTAAGATTTAAAAAAAAAAACCAGACAACTGAAATGAAGATGATCTTTACAAATTGTAGATTTCATGCCTCAATGAAATTAAAATTGCTCTGAGCATTTAATTGCTTCTAGGGTCCAAATAAAAGGATTCAATAACCAACCTTCCTTCAGATTAGATTTTTACTGTCAGTACTTAATGCAGTTACAGGAAATTGTTGTAACTTTCTTCTCAAAACAGTATCTCATAATTACTTTGGTCACAATTAACTTTTTTCAAACGTTCCAGTAGCCACATACTCCCATAATACCACAAAATTTTATTCTGCCTGCCTGAACAAATTGAAGACTTAAGAAAGAAATATCTGCTACCATCACCCTGTCCATTTCAGTGCCGTAATTCCAAAATGCATAGACTGGTTTTCTCACTAAAAGCAAAGGATATTTTTATATAAATTTCACTGCAAGACAACATGAAATTAGTGGTTCATTTTCCATATTTCTAAAGACTTTTGGAAGGTCCCAATTTCAGGTTTTCTGAGTTTCCTTATCAACCACCAAGTTAGCAAAAGCCAAAGTCTTCAATACATTGTGAGATCAAGTCCCAAGGGAAGAGAGATTCTAGGGAAGAGAGATTCTAGGTTTGCTGCTTTTTATTCCTTGAAATCCTGACAATCTGCCATCTTGCAGTCTTCACAACTTTTAAAGGAAAAAAGTGCACTGGCAGACAGAACGCCCTTCAGAAAATAAAAAGCACGAGCTCCAGACATGCAAAAAGAAGCTTCCAGGTTTCTCAGAAGTTCCCAAGTGGGGCAGCGGGTGGAAAAATCAGTAAAAGTACATTGCTTGACTATGTAAAATAAAATTAAAATGCCTCTGACACATCTACCTATTATTCATATTTTCACGTGTGCTGAGTGAAGCAGTTCACAACATAACAGACTGCACACCAATCTATCACACTTAAATGCAATCACAGTCAAACATAACATCAGCTAGTGCCTAAACCACAGAGATGCATTTAATACTCCCCAGTCAGCAATCAACCTTTTCCACACTTGTTCATAATCACAATGAATTGTTTCATTTTAATGCTTTGTTTTCCTTTTCTCATCCCATGGCAGTTTACAGTGCTTTTTAAATTCAATATTTTTTTTTAAATTCCTTTTCCAATTTTATTCCTGTAACTGGGGAGCATTTTTAAACAAATGTGAATTACTGAACACATTTTCTTACCTGTTGCAGTCCACATGGAGCAGAAGGTGAGATGCACTAAGTGACACGGCGATCTTATGCCACTGTCCATCTGCCAGACGGTAGGGGAACACCTCTGTTCTTGACTTTCCGTTAAACCTGTAGTGATATCTAATCTCATCCCGTAGGCCGCTGCTCTCCAGTTCAAAATAGCTGTATTTAAAACATGAAAAAACAATCAGCTCAATTTTTTTTGTTCATTCATTGCTTCTGTCACCTTCTTCTTAGTTCATGGATTTTAAGCAACCATCCCACAGAAGGTCACAATATCCAGAGGTTACTCTGCATGGATTAGCTGCTAGTTTATTTTTCTAAAGAGGTAGACAGGACTATACGTTCAGTGACACACAAAAATAGCAATGTCATTTATGCAAAACCAGCTTACATTCAAAATACCATTTGATAGTCCTGGAAATTGAAGGCTGCTTTTTACCCATAGAACAGGGTGAGCTACAAGAAAACGATCGTTATTCTTTCCACTGAAACGCTTTGTGTGGATGCAGGATTTGTAGGAAATGCAAAAATAAAGAACTGTCTATATCATCATCAATGAACAAACAAAAAGCCATTTTAGATAAGAAAGCACCAGGTAATCATTACATTTGTATTTACTATTTGCAGATCCACCTTTTAAAAAGCTGTTTACTTTTAGGACTCCCCTACACACAGTTGTGCTTAACTCCTTCTCTGACTTTCATGGTTACAGCTGTAATTGTTCAGCTTTACAAGGAAACCAAACCTCCTGGCTATTTTAAGTGTCTCAACACCTGGCATACACAATGAAAACCTTCATACAGTTGTCACCAGAGAACAGTCATAAGTGGGCCAGCAAAATACAGCTCCTAACTGGTTTCTTGACAGCAGAGGGGGAACCAATTCTTTTCCTAGTGTGAATTTAGCCCTTACAGATTGTCACACACAGTATAAATAGTGAGGTCTTCTCTAGAACCTGAGACCAGAGTACAGCATATCAAATCAAGGCTCTCTGGATATACAAAGAAGGAGATGTAGATCTCCTTTTATAGTAGAAATACCTCTACAACTAAGTGAAGGTGTTAGGTCATCCAGCTAGTTCCTACTTGCATCTACCTGCAAATATTTTTTCCCATTTGGACAACAGCAATTTAACATGGCAATTGAAAGATGGGTGCTAGTTTGGGGTAAAAAAAACGCCATAAAACCCCCAAAAATCACAAACTTCAAAAAATGCAGTAATGAAATCCACTTCCAAAAATTACATCCATGTGCCAACTTTCATTTTTGCACAAGCCTTTTACATTGCTCAGCTGTACACAGACTCTAATAGCCTTTGTGCACAAACATTACATGAAACATGCACTTCATCAAGAACAGCTCTTACCAGGCAATTGGAGGCTCTGTAGAACATAGAACCTGAAAAAAAGAGTTCTTCAGGAGCAACTTAAGAAAAAAAACACTGACTGGGAATCTGTGCAAAAGATTGCAACAGACTGGGAAGGGGAACACCAAGGTAATGATCTTGACCAAAAGGAGAAACTCAAGCCTTTCTCCATCCTTCCAATGTCTTACCATGACATATTGTTCCTAAGTTGCATGAAAAATCAGGTCACCTGAATCAAACACTCAAGTGGCAAAGTAAAAATAGTCACAGGCTGATAAAGGCAACACCAAACCAGAATGAAAACACAGCAGGCACCGGTACAAATAAAATGCATACGGTACAGGGGGCAAAAAGGAAGAAAGGTTGGTGTGGTGAAGGAACTGACTGCTTTGTGCACATAAAGGCATAAGAAGGGCAGGGAAACAGGAGGTTTCTAAAGAGGAGAGCAGAATGCCAATTCATGACTACCCATTAAAATATCTAAGTTACATTCATAAGATATCTGGAGAGCATTTTTTTTTTAATTTTGATGCTCAGTAAGAGCACAGTCAATATACAGAACGTACTGCTGCTGGTGTTTTCAAGACAGGAAATCACTAGGACAAAGAACTGTCAGTGAAGTCATACTTACAAAGTTAAACATTTCACAATGGCCATCTGCTGTCAAAGCACAAGTGGAAGTCATTAAAGAGACTTTCTTTCCACCTTGTTCAGATAAACAGCAGTGAGGCATGAAACTCTAAAAAAATTAGGGAGAGCTACATAACATTGCAGTATCTCTCATACCTTGTCCTGTGTATTTATACAAAGTATTTGTATAAATATATATATTTACATGGGTGATCATAAAAGCTTAAGAGCCTGAAAGCAAGACAAGCTCCTGTCACAAGGATTCACATCACTTCCTACAGTCCTTCTTCATAATCTCTGATATCCACAGAGCTAATCACTTACTACACAATGTTTTCTTTGTTAATAAAAAGGCAGTAGTCCAGCCCTGGAAAGGTCAGGCAGATACTGTACTTAATCACATCTTTGCTGTATTATTTGAACAGCACAGGGAATTGCAAAGCAACACAGTTTCTCATCTGACAAGCTTCAGTGCCAGTGATTATTTCGGGACTTAAAACAGCTTGTTGCTTACACACGGAGTCCGTTGTCAATCTCCAGATTAATTTAGATAATACACAAGTAAATAGTTAAAGTTTACTGTAAAATGCAGTGCTAACATTTTTATATGCGTACACCTAATGCACTGCTAAGTGGCACAGGACTGTATAAAACACCACACACCTCTTCAGTGACAGGAAGGGGGGATGGCATCAGACAGATTCTGCACCTTTTTTTTCCCCCCACCACTCTTCAACAAGTGCAAAACAGAAGCCATTACACTCAGACAAACATCAGTAAACAACAGTCAACAACCCCCCAACACTGAGAGCTGGCTGGATGACCCCAACACCTATCTGCAGTACTGAAAAAATGCAGGGTGATGTAAGCCAACTTTTTTTTCTTTTTGAAGTTGCACAAACTCCCATCAAGATCTCAACTACACGCACTTTACCGTGTTCACAGTTCAGAAGATGTCATATTTTCTCTACTAGAATATAATTCATGTGCAAATGACTTTCTCAATAGCAAATATCATCTTTTCTTTCCTCCTCCCACCTGACTCTGGAGGAAACTCTCTTCAAAAGTGATGACATAAAGGCCATTCACTCCCAAAAATAAATGCACCTGCCCTATGTTCAAATTCTAATCTGCAAATCGTGGAATCAAAAACAAATGAGTGCAGAAACATAAGTTTAGGCAAGAAATTACCAACTTATGTAAAAATAATTAGCAAAGCCAGAGAAAATAAATGGATATTTATTTTTTAATATCCATCTCATCTTTGATTTGAATGCCATTGCACAAGTTTTTATCTACTATAAAGCAACAGTTAAACAGTGGAGGGAAATTAATAGAAGCTACCATACAAGAGGCAAGAACGATCTCTAACAGGCGTTTTGTAGGTACTTCCCAGTATTTTGCAAGGAAGAAGAAAACACAGGTACAGAATGAGTCAGGGGCTCCTGAAAGGATTGCAGCATCTGGGACTGGCTGAATAAACGTATCACTGGTAGGCAAATGTGAACTTTCAAAGTTGCCATGAGATCAGTATCAAAAGCTCAAGGGAGATCCCCGGGTGTTATTACAAATTCTGGTTCTGCATCACATCTGCATGAAGCCTGTGTGCCAACTTGTTGCCATAGTCTGTTCCCTGTTACCTTCCTCAAGGTCTGTACCAAGAAAGATGCGAGACAGGAATCTGCTTTGGCAACAGGTTAGCACTGAGTGATGGTTTCTCATTTTATTTGTTAATTCTCAGTAAGGATTTTTTTTCCCCAAAATTTTTTCAACAGGCAGGATCACAAGTAACATACATTTTGACCAATGAAATTCTCAGAACACGTGTTAAGAAAGCTCACTGTTTATGGAACAGCAAAACAATACAACCCTGGCTGAAATTTTCCCACAACTAGAATTTCCGTATTTACTAAGCATGGAAACTACTGCTGGCTTCTTTTATATAATTACAGAATTCAAATGCCTTTTATAGGTCTCTCTGCAGTCTCCCATTCAAATCCCAACATGTAAGAGAAAAACAAGTTTCTAAATTCAGAATAATTTTATGCACATCAAAAATATTGGGATATTTCAAGATCGTGCAATGTGCTTTACAGGAGGACAACATTATTCCACAATCAACTCAAGATGATGCTTTACAATTCTTTCTGACAACTTATGCAATCCCTGTGTACTTCACACTTGAATATTTTTCTGAAAGGATAACACCTGACTTGGTGATACTTAATGCTTCCCCCGTCCTCCTCCTTTTAGGCACAACCACAGAGAATATTTAACTGTGCATTTGACAGCTCATTTCACTTCCAGATCAGGAAAGAAGGTGCCTAAAAGTATACTGCAAGTTGGAACAGCTGCTGTGGATGTAATGACCAACAAAACTGGAAAAGTCATTATCAACATTAAATAAGAAATTGTAACACACCTGAAGCAGAAAAAGCAAAGCATCTCTCTACAGCGATTTGGTTTAATCTACCATCCACATTAAAGAAACATATTCATCTATTCATCGTATCAACCACAGCAGTGATCTTAACCTTTGACAAAACCACCATGTTTCATTCTAAGATTTTACTGCTGTCAGGTTGTGGCAGTGGCCAAAGGAGAGACCACAAATAAGATACAACTCCAAGAACAGCTCTGGGATATGTGTCCTTCTGAATATCCTTAGTGTATATAGCCTTTCATTTCTGATCTTTATGAATCTAACACCTATCACAAAACACTAAAATATTCCACAAAGAAGACAGAGCACCATCTGGTAAGCACAATACTGATTAAATGCTCCAGTAAGAACTCAAAAGAACTAAAGCAAAACTACTTTTTGCATTCAATTCTGGAAATCTTCCCCTTTATCACATTCAAACATAAATAAAATAGAGTTATCATTCTGACTTTACAACTTCGTCATCCCTGATCAAGTGCCAAACGAAGCCCCACAGCCTCCTTCAAGGAGCAGCACCAGCACTTATAGCAGATGCTCTTAGAGCTACTGAACAGATGTCCCAGGGCAAGGCAGCAGGCACAGATGGCATCCCTGCAAATATGTACAAACTTGGGGTTTCCATCTAGTCAAAACACTTGTGCATCTGCTTAACATTGCGTGGGAGAAGGTCATAAAACCACAGGAGTTCGAGGATGGAAGCACCATTCACCTTGCATGCTGCAACTCTACAATGTCAGGTCTCTCAACTGCTGGGAAAGAAAAACAAATCATTGCCATAATAAGAATTGGGCTGTTATTGAAAAGAAGCTTCTGGAAAGCTCTGGCAGTCGGGTCAAGGTACAATTACTTATATTTGGTTTATAGCAATGCAAATTCAAGGAAAGTTCAGAAACCAGCCCACTTGATGTCATCAGCTAGAAGGTCAGAAAGCTTCTGCACAAATTTGCCTATTTGGACACAGTTGTGCCCATAGTTTTCTTCATTTCACAACAGCATCACGTCAAGCCAAATATCAGAACATTTAATGATGTTTAATGATAAAAATGGCTTCAGGCAACACTGTGCTTTAGCATCTTTTCGGAAACACTTCTTGATGTATTCAAACAGCCAACGAATCTGCATCCATTAGCACATAGATTTCAGGATTTTCAATCTACAGAGATTCTGTGATGAATCACAGATCATTAGACTTTCGGCCTTTCACTGTTCCTTACTGATGATTGAATCTGTGCGCGCAGCGGTACACGCGTTATTTCGGTTGTGCTGCCAAGCGTCTCAGCCTGGACAGTCACAGAAAAGAAACTGAGATCTTGTTCTAACACTCCCCAATGGAAAGCAAGTCAGGCCAGGAGCACACACCGGGTCCACTATCCTGCAGATAAACTGGCAGGCACATGCCCAAGACTATTGCCACTGTCAGTGAAGCCATAGAAAGCAAAAGCAGTTTGCCTCTGAAACAAGAGAGGCATCTGACTTCAAACAAAAGTAAACACTCACCTTGCAGTTGTCACCACCATCCTCTATGGATGCAAAACTAGAACAAGCTACAGCTGTCACGGCAAATATTTCAGTCGCTTCCACAGGCACTGTTCTTGTACCCTAGTTATGAACTGACAGACTAAGATCTCGAGCTCTGAAGCATTACACATTGTCAGAGACTGGATTTTGAAGAAATGCTCTCAGATGCTCACGTGTACAGATCTAGTCCTCCACGAAACAGGCATACTTACAAACCAAAGCTACTTGTTACAGCTAGTTTAGATATGGACAGGTTGAGAGGCTGCACAACAAAACCATCCATGGCAAATCCTCACTTAGGTGGCATTAAAGACTTACTACTGTGGCAGAGATTACATACTGATATCATCAAAGCTTATGAGCAAAATCAGGCTGACATCAGGTAGCACAAAAGGCGTCTTGAATAGAAGGAGGATCATCTGTGACAATGAAGGTATCTTGCTGAAAAATCAGATTAGCTTTCTACAAAAGAAAATGCAAAACCCAAACCCCATACATCACACAAAGACTCTTACCACCAGCCACTGCATTCCAAAAGCATTCCTCCTACACAAGCAAATCCAAAATAAGCGAAAACCTAATACTAAATTCTTCCAAATCTCTTAAGCAAAAGCCTGAAAGTTCAACTTCACTGTGGTGCTGGCTTCCTAAACAGGATTCTTTCAAACATTTGTACCCTTCCATTTCAAACAAAAAGAACTAAATCCAGTCAATTAAACAACCTTATTTTTTCATTCAGATCACTCTGAGGACAATGGGCATCATGTTACATCAGCCTAGCCTGAAGTTTTTAGCAATAAACCCCCCCATACAGATATTTTCTATGATTAGACATTTTGTCTTTTGTTCTACAAATCTTCTGCATGGCAGCTGGGCATGCAAGCTGCAAGGCATTAAGCATTCATAGTGCTCAAAATATGCATTTGTGTACTTGTAACTAGGCAAAGGTCATCCAAATACAAACTTACTTTCTTCTTTGATCCTATGAAGATAAAAAGTAACCCCAACTTTTTCCTGCCAGCTAAAAGACAGCTTGAGTCAGAGCTGGTACAAAGCAGCTACCATTTTCATGGCATATGTTGTAAGGATTGACCTTAAGCGTTTTTGTTTCCATTTCATATGTCTAAAAATCTCTTCACTGTGGCTGCTACCTGCCTAGTATGTGAAAAAGATCTGGTCTCTCCCCTGTTCATAGTAAACTGAGTAGGTAGTACCACATTACAGCTAAAAATAGTACTGCATCTTATGGGCTTCAGAGCCAGCATGGTCAGCAGGACAGAAAAGAGTCTCATCTGAAGTAAGGTGAAGTCATGAGTCCTTAGCTGTTAACACTAAATAAAATTAAAAAAACCCCACAAACATATGTGTATGTCCTCATACACATGAGGACAACACCTACATGTATGTCCTCATACACATATAGACACAAAACACCTACAAAACCCAAGACCTCTCTACTAAAGGTAAGTATTTGCAAGAAGTGGCTAAGTAATGAGACACATTTTATTTAATTTTGCCACAAAAAGCAGAAGCTGGTGTCACAGTAAGGGATGTAGGCTAGTAATAACCACTCCTGAAGGAAGAGACCTCTCTCTTGTGCCTGGTTATTCCTACCTCATCCCCTGCATCAGGGGGAGCCATTCAGGTGCAATAAGGCACATCAATCCTATGATCTAGTCTGATAGAAGAGTAACCTGACAAAAGAAAAGAATAATTTCTTTACATACCACCACTCCAAAACCAAGTTACCTCGTACTTACACTACCACCGTGACTCTAGCGAGAAACACAATCCACAGTTACGCTCTGAATTAGTCCTTGAAGGGCTCATCACCCACAACCCTTGACCAAAGGTTAGTTTCCCCCATGGAGCATTTGCAGTCCACAAAGGATTTGTATCCAAGGACCTTTTGAACGGGGGCTGTTGATTTTTTTTAAGGCTAACCTGAGACTCTGAGCTGGCATTAGTTCAGGGATCACTGGGGGTACACAGAAGCCTGGAGCTGCCAGTGTGACCAGAGAGCCCCCAACTGTAACCAAAACACAGCAGAGCCCCAAGTCCCTGGCCCCTCCCACCCAGCTCATCACTTTGGCAAGAACTCAACTCAGGGGATCCCCAAACCTACGTTCTCTAAATATCAGATTTTAAAAAACCTAAAGAGGATAACATAGCCTTTTAAACTAATGAGGTCTGACACCTGAATCAACTTACAATATTTGAAAACAAATTACCTTAATTGCTGTGTCCTTCCAAGATTCTTCCCTCTGATCTTGCTCTCAAATTCAACAGCTTTTATGTTATGACAGATTCCACACATTTCTGCTAGGTTCCTAGCAAAATAATCTCTTCCTTCCCACTCTCTAGGCCCAACTACGTTTGTTCTCTGCTGCTCTCTGGATGCCTCAGTCTCACTCCTCCCCTCCATCCCTCTCTGCTGCCACCTGAGCACTGGCAGCTCTGGACAGCCAGCAGTCCTCAGAGCAAGCATTGCAACCCTCCTCCCTTTCAGAAGGCAGGACCTTGGGTAAGGCAGGCACATAGGCATCCTTATTAAACGGCAAACAAAACATGAAAAACAGAGATATCACCCAGCCTAGTGTTCAACCAAGCAAATGACCACCTATGAATAAAACATTGTGAAGATTTATCTCATTAACTGGAAGCATTACATTCTTGATATAACTAGTTTAGGATATTCGTGTGAGTACAAGCCCAAACTCAGTAGACACAGCTTTCAGAAAGTTACCTTCAGTCTAAGTTTCAGACATTTTGGTGCTTTGCCTATCTCAGAGGATCATAAAACAAGCAAACAAAACTCAGCATATTGGAGAAGACTCCTGGGGGACCCACACATCCTGCTCCTGGCTGACCATAACATATCTGCACTGTCCAAATTCTGTTTTAAAGGGTTTCAAACTGTCAGCCATTCTGCTCCAATTGCCAACAAGGTCCAATCAATGTGTTTCAACAGCTGGTTATCAGCAGCATGTTAATGCTTCAGAGAGACAACCATTGTCAGCCTAGTGTACATAAAACACCTGCTCTCAGCAGGGAACAGCAAGATGGAAGGTAGCTCCTCAAGCAGTAACTCCTCCTTCACAATACTTAAAAATCCATGGAAGATGTATAGAATATAACAATTCTGCCTCACTTTCCTCTTTAACCCAAAGGATAGAAGCAGGTGGGCCCAATTCTATTTGCATCCCTAAAGACCTTTTGGGAAGAAAAAAATTCTGGAAGAAACAAAGCTCACCTGCTTATTCCACTATGAAAAAGAAAAAATGAAAAAAGAAAAAAAAAGAAAAATGTAAGAGTGCAGGTGCGTCATATTTCACATCATCCCATTCAGAGGGATGGAAGTAAGGCTAGATTCTTTATGTTCTCTGTACAGCTTTCCAGTTTAGCAGTTCTACCTATAAATATTAATGAAGTTGTGACCTTTACCCTAAAAGAAAAAGGTTAATGGATACATTTGCAGTTTTCCCTTCCCTTTTTGAACACTGGCCATCTCGGAATCCAATAAACATATACACATCTTGCTGAGAATAAGCTAAAGCATAGCATGGCATAAATCCAGTCCTTCTGGTTTACAGCTAGGGTCAGAAGTCACTTACATAGGCTTCTTTTCATTAATTAAGTTTCAGAGATTAATTTAACTACCTTATTACCCCTTTGTGTTTATAATCAAACATATTATGGCCTGGTAGTCTTCCAACTGTTATTTATGAACATACAGCTTTCTATGTATTCCTCAGCAGTCTCAGGAGCTGTTCACGGTGTCACTAGTGGGAAGTATTCAACAGCGTACTACAGTGCCATGCCTGCTCCCCCTCCCCACTCAAAACTGACTTGCTAAGAATAAAAATCTTTCACTGTGAGCCTGACACATTTATCAGAATCCCCCCGAATATCTGTATCAGCACAGCTTGCCGTTACACAGTGACAGGCCAAATTCTCCACTCGATCAATCCCATTCACCATAGCACTGCAATTAGCTTACAAGTATCCAAATATTTGGCATGGCATAAATTTTCTGAGGGTCAGGTCCTAGAAATAACTTATAAGCATTAAAAAAATTTTTTTTAAAAATCAGAAAATCTAGGAAAAAAAAAGATTTTAGTGCTCCCTGTAAGAAAATCTTAGAAACCTTAACCTTATGACTCATTTCCTAGGTCTGTCATGGTGGGAATTCTCATTTTGAAAGACTCTTCAGAAAGAATGACAACACTGGGATAGAAACCTAATACTAATAAACACAAAACAAGCAGAGAAGACAGAGAGGACACGTACAAAATAGTAAAGAGGAATAAGAATAAGCAACTTAGCATTTTACAAAACAGTTTTTCATCCTGCCTCTTTAGTAACCAGTAAGAGTAACAAAAGAAACAATGACTTCTTTGGGAAGGCAAGGCAGTGCAGGGAAACACCACACAAGACTCTGGGACCTTGAAAAACGCACATAAGGAGACCATGAGGAGAAGGTCAATAAGGGTATTATCCCATTCCTTTACGGGTAATTCATAGGTAATGGCCCCTCTGCTTATTAGTTTAGTTTGCATGTTCTGCATTACAATGTCCAATTTCTCTGCTTTTCACAAAAATAAACCAATGGTTAAGAAGAAAATCTTTGGGGGTCAGTTTCTTACAGAGCAAGTAAATACTCAGCAGGTTACTTTCAGAAAGTCAAAGGAAATTTTGCGTGATGAAATATGAGAAAACTTGATGCAGAGTTATTACCTCCCATGTAATGACCAGATGACAGCTTGGCAGCCAGCTGCTGCTTTAAGTGTAAAATACTACAAAGACTGTATTTCCACTTACTTCCTTTCACATAAGTACCAGAATCCTGGGTGATGTGTACTTGTACTACTTGTCTGATCTAAAGAGGTTTGGATTTGTACATTAGGAGGAAAAAAAGAAAAAATCATTCTTGACTCAATACTTCCTGATACCTTAGGCCTATAATGCTTAGACATGAGTAGTGGTTCAATGGTAGCTACCTCTAAAAGAATCCCCAGCAAGTAAAAGGTAATTACTGAAATCTCGGGCAATCAATTATTTGAACCTGTTATAAGCTAGTCAGTGGGGTGGCCTCACCAAAAGGATGCTCACCACTTTTCCAGGTGCCTTACCCATTGTTTCCAAGCACCAAAACCTTTAGAATGCATTTAAAGTACACAAACCCTTTCCTTCCCCACTCACTGCCATCCACTATTTTTATAAAGTGCAGGAAGAGTTCATAGCTTGGACTGGGGGGGGAGGCAGTGGAAGAGCAAATTTCACATCAACAAGAAAATAAAATATTTTAGCAGCCAGTTGCTTTTAAGATCCAGTCATCAAATCAGTCAGCTCCTTTGTTGTGAGCCAGTATGTCAAGGAACACTGGAGTGGGTACCTGAACATCCTTGACAGATTTCTCCAGATGCTGATCTTGACCAGCAGTTGGAAGTAATCAATATACCTCTAATTCAGTGAACAAACACAACAAAGGCAATGTTAACTGCTCCTAATTTGCATTCTTAGGCCTTGGACCATGCAAGGCCAGAGCAGGTAAGGAGCAGACAGAGAAGTTTGCATGAAACTCTTAAAGATTCATCATGGGTGGGATTTTAAACATCTTGATGGACTTTTCTAAGTGTCATGGTAGTCTGAAGGAGTCAGGGGTTGTGAACAAAATAGCTCCAAAGATCTTCTAGGAAGAACTGGCCATATTAATTCTCCAATAGAGAAATCAATTTCTATATTCTGTATCGCCAAATATCATGTTTGTTCATCCTGTATTACATTGTTATCTATAATTTGAAAAATAAATACAATCTTTATATTTACCATTGTCTTCCAGATAACCATGTATACAGTCTGCATACGATCAGACTGTTCAATTAGACTTAATCTATGTTAATTAAGTATTAAAATACAGCTTAGAAAGTCGAAAGCATTTGGATCATGAAAACAAAGTCTTTATCATCATTAAGCTGATTCAACAAGATAAAATATTAACAAAGATGTATTTATCATCTTTGTAGTACAAATCCTGTCCATAAAATGATGATACAAATTAACAGCAAATCTCTAATTGTTGTGAAATATCCATTTAGTATAACAAAGCAGCATATCTGAATTACTGATTTCAAGGAAAGTTGTATTCATCTTATTTTAGTACCTTTTCTATTTTGTTTTTGTTTGTTATTCATGAGGATTCAAGTTCCATTTACCTACATACTTCTACAATACCCTACATATCTTCATTTCAGAGATCCACACTGTAAATAAAAACTAAACTCCTGCTAAAACTTACTAGAGAAATTAAACATAAACTTGGCATTCAATGTTTTACCACCTTGTAAGCTTTTGTTTTTATCTTATGGTGATCGTATCCACCACACACATAAAGCCAAACTGGCTTTGGAATCGGTTATGCTGTTCCACTGGCATATATAACTTAGCATATACATATGTGTGTGTGTACACACACCCTTTTTTGAATTTTGCCAAGTGCACATGTGTACATGTCCCTACATATGACAGTGTTCCTCTGTCTATGGCTCTCCTCAGTGTTCTCTTCCCC
>VZTU01032360.1:77565-99213 GCA_013400835.1 Zapornia atra | reverse complement strand
AAAAAAAAAGGGGTAGATCAGGTACTTGGAGATATGGTTTAGCACAGGACAGGAATGGTTGGACTTGATCTTAAAGGTCTTTTCCAACCTGGTAATTCTCCTGCAACCAAACCCATTGAGCACTTGTCATCCCATGTTTCCCCCAGTACCTCCTCCCTCATTCCCAATGACACCACCTCACCTTCTCCTGGCTGTCTTGTCCCATGGGAGCCCATTCAGCCCCTCATCAGCCCAACCCTATCAAGCCAAAAGGAGCTACAAGAGGAACAGGCCAGGGCTACGCTCAACACAGGGAATCGGCAGCTGTGGCACAAGTCTGGCCAGGATCTGCAAAGGAAGACCACAGCAACCTGCTTAGCCACAGCAAGCTCTTGCACGCTCAGCCTCCTTGATCAGTCTTGCCTGCAACTGCAACACTTTACCCACTTTCATCACCTTCAAAGTCTCACGCTTTTGTTTTAACATGGGTTTGATTTCATTTTCTAACACCAGTCTAGGTGAAAGGTAATGCTGCTCTGGGGCCAGTAATGTCAGGGCAAGCTTTGCCTTCTCCACGTGAAATGTACAGGTAGAGCGGTATGCACTCCACGTGACAAATGTAGTTAAGGCAGTAACTCAGGATTGGATCAGTCTTTACAAACCTGATTTAGGCCTTCAAGTCACATCTTCCTGTGTGAATCCACTGCTCTACACATAACAAACTATGACAATTAAAAACTGAAACATCAGGTTTTTGACACTTGTAGTCCAGATAGTATTAGAGGCCCCAAAAATGTTAAAGGGAGAAGTTGGCTATAGCTCCACTAGAAACAGTGTAAGAAAATTATCGCTGCACAGAAGCAGACAAAATGAGTTGGAGGAAAGAAAAGAACAGTGCTAGACAAGCATGCAGAGTTTTTTCCAAATTTACTTTGATGACAGTGTCAATAATCCATAGCACAAAGGGAAGTATGTGACCATTTGGGCTGGAATTTTAAGCAACAAAAACATGCACCATCACCACTAACCAAATCCATTGGGGAAATCACTTTAATATATGCTTCCATTAAAGAAAAATGCTAAAACTTAGTTCTAAACCAACTCATGTTTTGTGAAGCAACAACTATGTTTCACCATTCACTAGTCTGCTTGAATACCTTTTCCCTTTGACTTCCTTCCTTTGGTAAGGAACCTACTGCAAAGCACATTGTTTTATTGGTAACTTCAATCATCTTAAAGCTATTTGTTTCAACACGCTTTCAGGAGAACCTTTGCACGATCACTTTGGACAAGCGAGTAGAATTTAACTGTGCAATAACAGAGAATCTGGGTTGCAGCTACTACAATCAAAGAATCAAATATTGCAGCATATTGGCTTTTACCTTGCTATGGGCAAAATCCAATAAAATAGAAGTCTCTACCAAAAAATCCCACACAGTGCCCCATTTTAAGTCATCAGCTTTTCAAAAATGGAACCATGAGTAGAAGGGGGATCCAAAACCAGCAACTCTCAGTTTGTAACACAGGACTCCTTTCTGCACATTGGTCCCATATAGTTCACAGAAGGATGCTGACACCAACCGTAGGGATCTTCTCCAGAAAAAATTTCATTGCCAAGCAGGGAAAACACCTCAGGTACTTGTTCCTCCCTGCCTAGCAAGGGCAAGAGGCAGATGGCACCGACTTTTTATTTTAAGCCATGGGGGAAAAGTTAGCACAAATTTCTCCTTATACCCAAACAAAAAAAGACTCCAACATGCTGTTGTCACGGAAATAGTCATAGAGCCATGTCTGCCCCCGAGAACACTCTGGGTGCTTGATTCAGCTGTCGGCACTAAGGCCCAAGACAGCCCGCACCACACTGCAGACACCCACCAGCCAAGCAGCACCACACCCAGACATGACCTAAGCACAGACCCAAATTAATCCACCATGCTTGCCACTCGCCTACACTGCTTCCAAGCCAGGGCAAAGCATGGGATTTACCAAGCTGTGAGGTACTGCCAAGGGCAAATAATTGCAAGACCACGTTAAGGTGCTGAGCAGGCGTCATGCTGCTCTCTGAGGCACCCTGCACTGAACAGTGGGGACCAGCACCACCTGCCCTACCTGCCAGCAACCCAGAGAGAGGGGTGAAAACACCTGTGCCTTCTCTTAACAACCATGTTAACCAGGGAGGACCAAAGAGGGCACATCTCTGCTTCTAGGTATTCTTGACAGCACAAAAAGACATTTTGTGAATGCTTTATTACTGACTCAGAGTCAGTAATAAACAGTAGGAAATCATGTTCAACAGCATAGCTTTCTAAATTATGATTATTCATTATAAATCACTTTTTACATGTTGCTTCAAACACTATTTCTCAAGAATAAGATCTGTCTGCAGTGAAATGCTTGGTGATTTTAATATGCAAACCTCCTACAGAGATGATGTCTCATTTTAATTATTGTTTCGGTTTAATGGGTTTTCATTAAATTAGAGGATGGAGCAATTACCAGGGTGAATAGCTAATGTTACAAAGGTAAGTTCCCATGACTATACAGCAAAAGCAGTTCTGCTAGAGAAGGTGGAAAAATAGTATAATTCAATGTAAACTATCCTTTTGCGTGATGCAAAACCACCCTGGCAATAAGTGTTCATATATTGCTGTCATTTTGATGTACATGTTTATGAAGTAGTTTATGACTAGGTCTCTCCTAACAAAATTAATCTAGCATTTAAGATTATATTTTTTTTTCATTCCTTTCAGGAAGCTATTGCAAACCCAATCCTGAAACTCCAGACCCTGGGGACAGCAGAATTTTGAGTCACTGAAGAAATCAAACAACAGAGACTACTTATCAAATCACACTTTCTCCCCAACCAGTAATTTAGTTGATTTAGTGGCTTATTGTTCGACTCTTCACTTCTGGAAAATTGGCCAAACTTGAACACCAGCTAGAATGACCACACTCATGTTAATTAAGTAGTTGACAGAGAGTCTAGAGCCCTTTGTTTGCTTTACCAGCGTTTTGAACCCAACCATGGAAAAACTCAGTACCAGGGAACAGAGCAGCAGATACTGCACAAAACTTGGAAGTCTGTAAATGTTTCTCAAGCCCCAGCCAGCAAAAGGTCCCCTAGGTGACAGAGGAAGCACAACAGCAGAAAGCTGTATCAAAGGCTACATCGAAAAACAGCCTCTCTCTTGCTGCATATGGGTTTCCCATCTCCAGGGCCCTTGTCTTTTCTACTCAGATGGACTGAATGACCAAGGAAAGTGCTGGATTCATCTCTCCAGCAGTTGAAGGAAGAAGAGCAGGCCTGGGCACACGTATAGCACAGCGACTAATGCAGTCTTCAAACCATTTGGCCATTATGGCTTACCCCAGTTTTCAGATTTGGTTCCAAATGGCTTTGCAATAAGCTTCCTGCCGAGGACAACAGTGCTCACCTGGCTGAGCACTACGTATGACCTGGTGGTACTCAGGCAGCCACTCTTCCTTGTTTAAAATATTTTAAGCAGCTACTGAGCTCAGGTTCACCTTCTCAAGTAGGCTCCGTTGTTTCCTCAAGAGGCTAGTCCTGAAATCAAGAGTATTTACAAATGGATGATCCCTTAAATTAAAGGCTTGGCTGAAATGCTCCAGAAGTTACACCACCACTAAAAGCGCATAATCTGCTCTTAAATCATGTGAGCTAATCAAATTACACGCATTGTTAGTTAATTAGTCCAGGAGTCACTGATTAGAACATCTTTTCCGGCATTTGTCTGTATTAGACAAAGTATCACATCACTGTGGCTATGAAGTTAAAAACTGATATTTGCAATTTCGAAAAACACCAACAACATCTTAACAGAAGGAGCACGGACCATGCTAGGCACACTGTCATGTATGAACAGAGACAGTGGCAATGTACGCAATGTTAGAGAAACAACAGCAATTGCTAAGAACCGTTACCATTATGCTGTCTCTTTCAACAGAGTACTGTCCACTTCAGGGGTCTGTTTTAGTGTAGATTAAATGCTAATGTCACACAAAATAATGAGCTGCCCAAAAATGCTGTTGCTGTTCTGGCTTCATGCAAAAGGCAAGCAAAGCAATTTTTTCCTCCCTTCTACAGAAAAATTTCAGATATGTTCAAAGTCACAGATTTTTTAGAAATTATAACATATAATGCGCTTGACAAAATATGTTCTTCAGCTGCCTTTGTTTAAAAGAAACTTAAGCAAAGATGGTACCAGAAGGTGAGGAGCATCAAGAAACAAAAATCAGATACAGAAGCCAAGTTTCGTAAATAACTCCTAATTGTAGTTTGTGTTTATTTCCTCCCACTATAACCCTTGGCGTGCTTGTAACCATGAAGTAAAATCTAAGCATTTTCAATAGAGCATGCAGAGACACTGATCCAATTGTATTCTGGTTTCTTACTTAGCACTCTTCCTTCTTACAGGCAATAATAAATGCAGCTTATATTTTACAGCAATAGTATTAAAAATAAATAGTAATATCCAGTACTTCTGAAGTGCTTTAGTATTCTTAAGTTTAACGTAAATGAGATATAGTCAACAAGTAATCTATAGCCTGGATTTTCCAAGAAAACATGTTGAGCACCAGACCCCACTGAAGCAAGATGGAGACCAAATGTCTAAATTGTTTCAACACTGTTGAAAATCCCAGTCTAACTTCAGTGAGGCCACACAGAAATTATCTTCCTGGTGAAAACCTGCACTCTTAAACATGTAAATCAAAACACCAGTTTTAAGTAGTTCATTCTCAAGGAAGTTTCAGCAAAACAGAAACTTCTGACCCCGTTTATTCCCTTGAAAAGAGAGGTTACAACGCCTAACGCAACTTATGGCAGCTAACAGACCTGGCTACACTTACACAAAGGTTTTAATTTCCAGTCCAGTAAAGCCTTTTATCACATGAATAATCCAACTAAAGGCAATGAAATTATCCATAAAGTTCAAAGTAAGCATATGCTGAAGTGCTCTCTTGGTTCAAAAACTCCCAATGATTTGACACACTAAATAGGTTTGGGCTTTTTAATTACTTTTAAAGCATTTAGCTCATTTATTACTAAAATATTATGGGGTTTTGTCTTTATTTTCTATATATAATTTGTACAAGCATTAAACAAATGTGTTTCGTGAACTAATTCTACCTTCTGTTTTCTTTCCCTCAGAAAAATCACTTCCATGTTATTGCTAAAGCAAATTAAATCCTGGGTGTCTGTTTTATTTATTAACTGTATGATAATAACATGAGGCATAATACATTTGTCAAAGCCCTTCTCTACTGAAGTATAATTTCTGCTGTCAGCCTCTTTACAGTTACGTTTATATTCAATATTCTAGTTGTCTTTGTTTCTTGGAACACATATATGCACACATTCATACATTCTCCCAAAATATGTATAAATTCTATTTGTGAAGTGTCCCACGCACACACACATACCCCTCCCAAACAAAGAATCATAAATGCAGCTAACATACTTAGTCATTCTCTGCAAGTTTTATATGAATTATTTGCGAGATTTAAGAATTTTCAAAAATGTCACAATAATAACTGTTTTATCTTTTTACACCATAATTATGATTTGGAGCATTGCTTTTCTTATTTCACCCAAGCATACCACAACTCATGAATAAAATATGACAACTTTGATAGCATCCATTGCTGTGGGTTCATCCGTAACAGCAAACGTGCTCGGGGTACTAAGAGCTCCCTTTTGCTCCATAAGCCTTTGTTTCTGAAAATAAGCTTTTATTTAAATAGAGCTGCCACATGTGTCCCCCTTTTTTGCATTTCTGCCGTTAGCAATAACGCCAGCAATAATGTTTACTTTTTTTTTAATGACTACATTTTGAAACAATTAGGATGACATAAAGCTAGAAAGGCAGAATACCCCATCTGAAAGCTGGTACTCACAAGACATCAAAACACATTAAAAGCACTGCCAGCATAAGAGAACAAAAGGCTAACACAGAGATCCATGACTTTTGAATGTGTGGGGAATACTGTTATAAAAACAAACTTAATTTTTCTGGCTTCATAATTACTTACAATGAAATGAACCTAAACAACTTACACCATTTCCCTAATAAGATTGCTGTACCTAATTCTGCACAGACTCCTCCTACCACAACTTGTCAGTAGATCCTCTTAAAATGAAGACTTGAGGTAAGTGCAGTACGCGAGGTTTCCAAATCACTGGCATTTACCAAATTATTCTACAAATGTCACGTTTTAAGGCTGTGATACTTTATTTTCCAAGCAGCATGATGAACATCCATAGAGACCTCCACAGACCAAGAAAAATCATGACACACACACCCCACTATCCTCCCACACAACTCTGCTTTATTATTTTCCCCGCAGTCCCCAAGAATAGCCTTTAAAATTTCAACATTGTTACGCACAATGAGCCAAAGTAGAAAGAGAAGCAGAGGCAGGTCTGAGTGCCATCTGTAGATAGCCTTTCATCACAGTAGTAATGAGTTTTTAACCTCCAAGATCCAGTTTTACATGCATTGAGCTCTCAGAGCATCTTTGCTACTTTCCAGTCTACAGAATATTAAAAGGGGACAAAAAATAAGCAAGAAAAAAGAAAACAAGGAGGGCCATGACACAGAACTAAGCTTTACAACACAAACTTGCCTACTGTAGGAGGTGTCTGTTCCCACTGGTCCCAAATGGAAAACTCACAGCGTCAGAGTGAAAAGTTACCCATACATGCAAGGGGAAGACAGGCTCAGTAAAATAATCCCTACAGTTGCAGTGATCCTATAGTAATTTTTTCTATTTATAGCACAGAGGACCAATGTACTTAGCTGTAACTGTGTAAGAAACATCATCACACAAAGAGGGAGGATGAGGGACAGAAAAAACATAAGGAGAGATTTTTAGGAAGCCAAAACACCAGTGCTCAGCTACAGTATTTATTGCTCAAAAATAGTGATTCATAGATCCCTGTTATCAGAATTACAGAACCAACTTTGCTCCTATAGCAGTCATACAACCTACATAACTACTGATTTAGATGAATGCTTTAGTGGACATCAGGTGCCAAAACCAATTTTTTTGTCCATTCTATTAAAAAAAAAAAAACCCTAATGTTCTGCATTTTGTATCATTGAATAGGCCACAAAAGGCAAGGCAATCACATGATATAATGCCATAAACCAGCACAGTATGACATGATTACTTCACACCATTTATATGGCAAAAATGAAAAATAAGAGAAAAAATGTCCCCCTCGTCATTTATACACCCACACTGCAGGTGGCAAGATTAATCTAGAAATTGGCATAGAAGAAGTAGGTTGAGGCCTCAAGTAGCATCTAATTTTTATTCTTGATAGGTAATTCAAGACAGCAGGGTTTTTCACCACAGGAAATGGTCCATGCCTGGCTCTTGCATTAGGTCTGATTATCTGCCTTTGTGTACTTTTTAAAGGTATAAAATCTTTTCAATAAATAAATAAATAAATGAAGCCATTGTATGCCTTTATATTCTTGTGATAGGAATTTCAAATAACACCACTTCCTTTTAGGCAAAAGATGTAGCTCTGTTTAGAAGTAATCTAATCAAGAAGGAAGACTGTAAATATTATTATCAAATGGATATTAACACATTTCTACTAAAATTCTTTTGAAAATTAAGAGATTCCTCTTGGGGTCACAATCAACCATAATGGGCCACTTTGTTTAGTTGCCTACAGTGAGAACCCAATTTGTCATCATTGCTTTTTCCTTGCTCTGCATTATAAGTCAACAGTGCCAGGCAATGCTCTGACACTGCTCTTTTATCCACGCATCGGTCCAGCAACCTGGACCTGCAGTATCAGGTGCAGGGATTTGCCCTGAACTTGGGCAGGATTCTCCAACCAGGGCCTTGCCCCAAGGCGACACGAGTCATGTACCAACTCTACTTCACCTCAACTTCCCAGCTAACACCTCCTGTCTATAAGATACTATAGAATGACATTCTTACTACAGTTTAATGCATGCTTGCTAAGTGTAGCGGTTCAGCCCCAAGCAGTGGCTGAGCCACACATGTCACTCACTCACTCCCGGAGGGGGCAGAACCTCTGTGAGTTGGCATAGGGACAATTTAGTGACAAAATCACTGTGAAAGGGGAACAGTAACAGCCAATTACACTCACACTCGGTGATAACACAGAGTAACTTACTAACCCGATGATAAGAGTGCTACAGGATGCGAGGACCAACCTGATGCCCCACCATGCTCAGACTGCTCTGGGGGCACCCAGGAGCACCCCTCCCCAAGCAGCCCCTTTTGTGGGGGAGTGATGTCAGGTGGCGTGGGAACAGCCTGGGCTGACTCAGCTCACCTGGGCTGGCTGCTTGGGGAGCTTGACCCTGGCCTGGCCAGAACCAGGACACTAAGCAAGTAGTTAATAAAATTTGATTATGTGCAAGTAGATATGACTTAAAAGTACCAATTTTCCAAAATCCTTTGTAAGAAAAAGACAACTTCTGTTCTATTTCTGTTCTGATGAAGATATAAAAAAACTGTTATTCTTACTTACATATAAATTGATTTACTTTCATGGTAAGGATCACATGGTATAGGAGCATAAAACACTTATGAGCAGTATCTGATTTCTGCATCCCCCTCTCTACCCACTGAAGAAGAGAGACCTCTTTTCTTTCTGCTTATCTTCATTACAGGACTTTGTCAACAGGTTGCCAGAAGCGATCAAGGCTTTTAGCATACTACAGAAATACTGAAGTGCTTATCCCACCTCCCCTCTGTACTTAGCTCTGTGGCAATGAAGATAGACAAGCAGCACAATTATTGTCTCCCAAGAAAGCAAAAATAACTGCCAAAGACAGAGGCAACGTGTGCTCAGAATTCTTTCCTAATCATTACAGATATGACAGGAAACCCCAAAAATGTCAAGTAACAGAAGGCAGCATGACAACACTCAGGATGGAGAGGGGGGAAAAATAAAATAGAAATTGGTCAATATCATTTAATGTGACCAGCTTTCCATTTTAGTCTACATTCACTTGGGGTACGGGGTGGGGGAGGGGACAGAGTGTTTGAAACAAGGGGATGTGGAAAAATAAACTGTGAGGATTTATAAATTATACCTTCATATCAATATGCTGGATGAATTTTACTCCCAGGCAGGGTTCTAACATAATTCAAACAAGAGTGAAAACAGACAATATTGCACAGGTATGTAGAGTATTTTACAAACTACTTGTGGGAGCTGACAAAGTTAACAGTAGTGTATGTATCCTCAAAGCCTCAAAGCATTGTTCAATTACGTGTCAAGTGATCGTTAATTTCCTCCACTGGAGAGGATTCCTCTCACTTCCCATCCTAGCTCATTTTATTCCAAACTCCACATGATTTCTCTGTTCTCAAAACAGTGTTACAAAGGGAAAAAACAATTTACCTAATGATTTAATTGAAAAAACATATATTAAGTATACTAACTACATTTAAAAATTAGCTTTTTTTTTTAAAAAAAAAAAGAAGATTCAAATGAGAAGCTAGATGTTAGGGTTAAAGTCTCACAGGCAAACCTTGCTCAACCCTCCAGGGATGCACATCCTGTCCCAAGGGCCCCTACCTGAGTCCTTACACAAAGAGTAAAATATTTAATGAACAGGATCTGAAGCCCAAGTCTGCAGTTCTCCGCTTTCCCCCTCTAGGCCTAGTCCTTTGCCTCTCCAGGCTGCTTCTCCTAACAACTGTCTATAGCTCTCCTTACCATACTCTTCATCCCTGAACCTCACTCCCTTCCCCTCAGGTCAGAGCCTGTGTATTGTCCTTGTCCCAGCTTCCTTTTCGGCCTCCAGCTCCTCTCCACAGCTGCTTCTCTTCTCTCCCTTCCATCTCCCTATCCAAGTCCCAGTTTCCTTGCCCTGCCTGTCACAGTTCATCTCATTTGACTGTTTCTCACCACCCGCTACCCAGTACCAGCCTGTATCACCCCGTAGCTCTCAGGGGAACCCATTCACACCAACTACATTGCTGTCACGTTACATACCCAGTCCTTCCCCCTAAACTTCCAGCTTTATCTCCTTCTCCTTTCCAGCTTCTGCAGAGGTCTGAGAAGGAAGGTGGGGAAAGCAGAACAGTCAAGATTCCAAAAAGAGAGCGAGACCTTGCTCCCCATCCGGCTGCCAGACACAAGCCCAGAAACCATTCCCACCAGAGAAGTCACACTTTCCTTCATCCTCTTGGGCATGGCCAGCCCAGCCATTGGTATCTTATTTTAGCTCTGATTTTAGCAGTGGTTTACAGAGCAGCTTTGACAACAGGGTGAAAGCACTGAGGGAACTCTGGTAACTAACTCTCTAGGACAGTAAGCAGACAGGACACATTTAGAAGCTCATAAGGGCTGGAGCTCATAAAAGCAAAGGGACATCCCAATGGATGAGCATGGAGGGCAAAGATCCCACTCTCTTCAAGGGAGCAGACAGCCCCTATTTCTTACCATCTCACAAACCTCCATCACGGGGGAAGACACATGCTGGTCTGGTCCCCGCCATCTCCATGTAGCCACAGGACATGAGTGACCACCATGGGTGAACAGAGGTACCCACTGCTGCCTTCAAAACCCTGAAAGCAATTGGCTTTGAGTAAACCATCAATTCTGTGATGCAATCACAGCAGGATCTTGGAAAAGATCTCAGTGGAAAGAGAAGGGAAATGGTCAAAATTTAGCGCCAAGGAAGCAGCCACACCACATGATTGGGGCAAGAGGCTGATCGACACCTCAGATCTATGTGTAACCAAAATAGTAGCTATAAATGCTTGTTATTGGACTACAGCTGTCTTTCCCTCCTGTGGTCACAGGAACACAGGACAGGAACCCCACAGACAACATGGGGTAAAACCCCAAATTCACCCCACCCCTGTGGAAACCAGCACAGACCTGTGAGCCACAAGAAAAAAAGACCTTGGTCTTCTCTTTAGAAAAAAGTTAACAGATTCAAAGAGTTTGCAGAGTTCCCACCACATGGGCCTTGTACTGGAGGTGCAGGGCAGCCTCTGTGAGGAGAGGTGATGCAGCTGGTTCCAGCCGGTTCCAACTGCCTCACCTGAGGGCGCAGCCCTGCCACTAGTCCAGGCTGCTGGCGCCTCAGGGAAAATGTATTTTAAAAAGGAAAAAAACAAACCAACCTCATCTGTCTGGAGCACAGCAGCTGCTTAGGCAATCAGCTGGGAGCCCAAGTGGGTGGTGGGCCATACCTGGTAAAAAGAAGAAAACTCCTTTCCTGTGCAACAGCAGAAGGGCCACTGACTGTTTCCCATCAGTGCCCCAGCAGGCAGAGAAGCAGATGCCAGCAGCCCTGGGGAAGTGCACACAGAGCCCCTGCACTGTTGCCATCCCTGAAAACTCCCAGCATCCCAGCGAGGCAGGGTATTCCAATACCAACAGACATGGAAAAGGTTACTAGAGCTACTCTCTTTTATGCCACCTTCAGCTGTCATAAAGATTGAGTCACCCATGTTGTGCCTTCCTAATTTTTCTGCTACTGTAAGATTTCTGTTCTGTAAAAGCAATACTGCTTATACTTAATATTTGCTATAAACATACCAGGAGGGATCACACAGAAAGCAATGACTCTCATTGCATTATCTTGTGTAAAGAGGGACCAATGCTCTGAACTCTAAAATTAAAGTTTATCTCTACTACTCAATGCAGACCTCCCTGCCGCTCACCCTGGGAAGAGTAATTGCAATTTTCCTCCTTGAGCTGTTATCTGCTTCTTCTCATTCAGTCCCTGGCTCGTTTCTGAGCTCTGAAGCTCGCACACCTTGCACATTACACTGGCATAGCTGAGCTTTAACACTTGAAGTGGATTAAAACCTCAGCCATTGCATACAGGTCACCAAGACTTGGGTGAGATGATGTTCACATGCTCACAAACAAAGGCAGCAGCCTGTTCACCCACCCTTTGAATTTACTGAGCACACCTCAATGCTGAGCTACTGCCCCAGATGCACAGTCAGGGCAAAACAAATGTATCCTGAAGACTGCTCTAGCGGAAGCACACCTAACATTCCTGATAGAAAGGGTATGTGCCCACTCCTGATGACAATATATCAAACCCCTTTGTATTGCAAAAGCTGACTTTTAGGACTTGAACTCCTACACCAGGATCTGGAAATACCTCTACTCTCTAAGCAAGGAATGACTACGTCAAGGAGGAAAGAAAAATCGGGATAACACTGAAACAGCAACAGAGAGGGATGTACCACATCTGGGAGCAAAAATGAGTCTGCTGGGAGCACCTTTACCCCCTTGGGACTGCCACTTTGCACTCTCTTTTGGCCTGAAGCAGGACAGCCCTTTTGTTTCAAGAACTCTGTAAGATTCACTCTTTTCTCACAAAAACATTGCCTTGCTCTGTGTTTTAAGATACCTGCCATTCTTTCACCTTTCCTCTTGGAGATGTAGCTGTACATAAAAAAATTTGGTAGTCACTGGTAAGAAGTGGCAAGGAGCATGACCCAACTGCAGCAGAAGCTGTGGGCCAGGTGGTTCTCTCTTAATACAAGTAAAGAAGTAGGCAAGGAAGAACAAACTACATAACTAAAGTTAGGGGGTGTTTTTTACTGCTAGCTAAACTTTTAAAAGTACTTGGTGGTCTAAGTTACTGAGCACTATACATAGTATACGGAGTCTTTAAATTAGGAGTGGTGTTTGTACTAAGTTGAAAAAAACTTCCTAATTGCTAGGAAAGGAAACAGCAAAGCCTCAATAAGCTTCTTGGGGGAACTGTTTTATAAGTAAAGGCGTTAAACTTCTATTAGTTCACAAGAGATGCTGAACCAAAAAGAATTAAAAAAAACCCAGGCATAGCTGACAAGTAAAAGGAATAAAATTCTTCTTCCCAAGTGAGAAGGGGCACAGAACAAAACTGGTTAAGGTAATCACATAACAGCTAGGCTAAAAATTGGGCTTGGTCTACCTAGAGACAGGATGAATAGTTAAGCACTTCCTCTATAATTAAAGCCTTTCTCTGCCACCAAATCAAGGTCGTGCTGACGTTTCCACATACAGGGTCAAAACAAGGCCTTCCCCGATATCTGAAATGCAACAGGCCTGAGCCCCACTAAGCAGGCCACATCTTGGTGTTCCCTTAACGTACTAAAATGTGTACTATGATCCTGTTCTGGGAATTTCAGTATGCATTTTTTCATGTTTGTAAGACACTGTTTACAAATGTCTTTCAGCCAATGTTTCTAAGATGTTGTTATAATGCATTGGGCAGACAAAATTTTCAATACATTTCTTTGAGATAGATTTCCCACCCATCCCCAGAACTGATTCCCTGAATCCTTTGGACTCCTAGTTGAAGATGAAGAGATGTGAGATCAGACACAAGGATCGTGGGTGCCCTGTTCCCCAAGAGCACTCTAGTCAAGAGTCTCCGCTCACCCTCTTTTCTCCCTTCATGCTAGAACAACCAATCTAGACACAGAGACTTTTTCCGCCCCACTCTTGTTCATATAAATAAAATATAAATAACTAAGACACCTTGATGTTACAGACTTTAAGAGATTGTTTTCAGAATTGCAATTGCAAGTTAGGTATCCACATTTCATCTAATTCACACTGTCAGCAATTAAACTGCTTTTTGGATTCTCTCATCCCCACTTCACAGAGAATGGAACTGAAACACACAAATAACAGAACTGATCACTTAGAAGTCAAGCTGAAATACTCTAATATTCAAAGTCCATGCCTAACAGGACCACTCAGATGACCACATGTCATTATAGGTTTCTATGCTTTCCTGAATTAGGAGCAGATTTGCTTGCCCAAAGGCAACCCACGCCTCAATTGCCATTTCGGTTCTATCACGCTGTCACACAATTTACAATGGAGCTGAACTTCTCTCTTTGCCTGTAAAGCTGCTTCACATGGAAACCTGAGTTTCTACTCTTACTGCCAATATTATTATAAAATCAGAATACTCCACTGGTTTCACTAAGGTTGTCTTGGACTGAAATTGCTAAGTCTCCAAGGAAGAGAGTCCTTCTATATTTTCTCTAGAATAAATCAAATCACAACATCAGTCCCCAGAAACTTTGTAACAAACAGTATGTCACTTACTGTACAAGAGATAACATCACTGATCAAAAATCTAATTAAAAATAACAGTTTCTCTTTCTTTGTGCATGTCATCCTATCACGCCTTTCTTCATTTTTTCTTTTTGCCTCTAAATGCAACTGAAAGAATGCCCAAAACTTATAAAGTTTTCTGTTTGAAAGACTTTAATTCTCAGAAAAGGCATCTTGCTTAGAAAAACAATCCATATTTTCACTACAGTAGTACACAACTGTCTGGCTTAGAGAAAAATTACCATTTCCCTGCCTCAAAGATGTAGACTTCCAGGGACACACAAAGGAACACTCTCAGTTTGAACAGCTCTAGTAATGCCATTTTAAGAAATACCTCTTACAAGACAGAAAATAATCCACTGGGAACCTTTGTGTAAGCTCAGAGCCTTGTTACATTGACATAAGGACACTGCCAAAGGCAGCGGGCAAAACTGTCCCTGTGAAAACCACACGCCAAAGAATGTACTCACAAACTCTTCTTCTCATTTCCTAAACTAGAAAATCCTCAGTGGTGAAAGCACACAAGTGAAGAAATCTCCCAACATGGCTCTGTGTTCAGCAGTCAGCCTGCCAGGCGAAGTGCATCCTCCCCTGCCCAGAGCCCCAAAGGCAGTGCTGGAGCAGCACGGCACAACACGTGTTAACCACGTACACATGGTAAAAACTAATCAGAGCAAATCTTTGCTGAAAGGACTGCATCTTGGCAACCAGAATAGTTGGTCCAAGAGGATACAGTAATTTTGAAACCAAGTACTAAGCTTCCAGTCTTTTCCCTGGGGGTGTCATATTGACTGTTTTTCTGTGAATATCTGTGGGAAAGTATTACTTCTAACTTCAACCTAGCAGTTGCCCACACATTGCCCAGAGTTCTATATCAGTGTTACTGTATGGCACGATAAAAATCAAAATTAAGTATCTCCAGGTTCCAGCCAAAGGACCTGGCACACAGCCAAACTGTAGTTGTAAGTCACCTCTGTTAGTAAAAGGGAATTCATACAGCTGCCGACATACTGCTGACATTTAACAAATAACAGATACGAACAAGAAGGGAAGCAGCCAGACGGGGTGGCCTTGGACTTCCATCCCATCTGACAACAGCAGCAAAAGACCCCTCACAGACCTCTCTCGGCATGGAGTAATAGACCAAAGGTCTTCAATCTTCTCCCAGCCCAAAGGCTGATAAGCTTAACTAAAGACAATAATTTTACGGAGCCGTCTTGCAAGAAATTTTATACAAGAGGCAATCTCTGAATGCAGGGCTATTCCTGCATGCATTAGCAAGAATAATTTCTGTTGTGGGAATTAAAAAGAACTTTGTTTATTGAACCACAGATTTCAAATTGTTTATTCACTTTGTACAGTGAATTTTTGTTTGGTGCTTCCCATGAGCATCTTTCAATTGATCTGCTTGTGAGAACTTGACAAGCTTTACCTTTTTTACACCAGTCTTCTCCCAGTTTGCAAACAACAAGCGGGGTCTTCCAAGGCCAAAAGAACTGAATAGCCATAACATCTTTACCATTAGCCTTTCAAAGCTACTTTCAGTATCAGTGGTTTCAATCCATGTCCTGAAAAACACGTCTCAGTCTCCTTCCCTGCAGCTCTGCCCACCAGCCTGTGAAAACTCACCATGACGGTTCATCAGTACGACTGCCATCAGCCGCACAGAATGCCAATTGGAAATGCTAAAATATTTTAACTCAGTAAGATCACTGCAGTCTCTAGAAGAATGACTGACTTTAATATTGTCTGTCCATAACTCACAAACCTGAAGCCAGGGTTTCAGAAGGAAAAATGGTAAATGGGTCAGACTGGTCTGTTCATCTTGCTTCCCCCTCCCTTTTCTGCCAAGTCAAGGTTGTTACTTTGTATCTTAAAGTTGGTTTAAAATACAGAAAATGAGGAAGAAATCTATTTTTATCTTCATTTTAAATACTCAAATTATTCCACTTGCTTTAATAATTTAAGTGAACTACAAAATGTCCTATCAGAAACTCTATGCAACACTGACAGAAAACAGATTACAACCTCTCTCATACCATGATACATAAACCACAGTATCTTTAAATGAATATATTAATGCTGCTCTTCTAGACGTTAATCTGGGAAACAGTGACAATTATGCTACTCACTGTATCATGAAAGACTGGAAATACAACTAACAAATTCCAAGGCAGTCTCCAGAAGTCTCTCTGCTGTGGCTCCTAAACTGACCTTGGCCAGGTAGAGTCACTTAGACTTACAATAGAGTCAGTTAACATTGCTGTTCCAGAACAAAAGCTAAATTAGATCATAACATTTTGCCTCTAAAAACAGTTACAGAGGACAGATATCAAAAAGTGAGACTAACACACACACTTCAGCACAGAGTAAAACACAGTAAAGAAAAAAAAAATGTAGGATGTTTCCACAATAAAACCTTCCTTAACTGCTTTAATGTGCATGCTAATCTCATCTGCTATAGATGTCTTTTTCACCTAATAAGCATATTGTAACAACCCAGTGCTTGCACCCCATGGGACATTGTCTCTTAATCCAGACCTTGCTCGAGTCTGTGGTAAGACTTGTTAATTAACTCAGAATTTCACTTACTGAAAATAATAAAAAGTAAAACACTTCACAAGAGTTATCTTAGAGTGTTGAATGAAAAACACCACAATTCAAGGTGACTTATTCTGTACCCCGTACTCAGCTTTAATGTAACACTGTTCAATCTTCTCACTTCAACAGTTTTTCCAAAGTTCATGGAAGACTTGCTACATGTTACTAATCAGCATCAACACATTAAACACTCTCTCAAGCTACACAGCTTCAGCTTTGCATGGAACTGCAAGCATACAGTCACAGAGGGAAAGTTCACAATACAACCGAGTCCGTGTCTCAGAACCCCTTTGACATGCTTGGTTAGAAATATATACTGGGCAGGGTTCAAAACATACCCAAAAATACTTCTTTACAGACCTGTAACCTCAACTACCTGACAGCACACTAAAAAAGCAATAAAAAAATATAAAGTGCTGTATGTATTTCAGGAAAGTAACAAAGACCATTTCCAAAAAATACAAATCAAATAAAGCAACAGTTAAGTAAGACCACCATTGCTGGGAATTAAGGAGGCATCAAAGCTCTTCTAAGCTGATGCAAGCAAAAGTGAGATATGAGAATTAAGGATGTTTGTCTTACCTTGGAATAAAAACGCTTTACTGGCATTGTGTAGTCCTGACACTTGTGTTACCCCAAGGGTTGTATTCACAAGATCCAGTTCTGTGATGATATCAATTTGTAAATCAGGATCCATTCCAAATCCTACAGCTGTTGGAGGCACAGGGAAAGGGAGAGAGAAAAAGAGTTAAATCAATTTTTATTTCAAATGGGTAATGAAAAGCATGGAGAAGAGCATCTAGCACAGAGATTTCTGGTACCTTCACAATCACACAGAGCATACAATAATCACTTATAAGACTAATTCTGAAGAAAGGATATTCTTTTTCAATTCTTCTAATTTTCCTTTCCACAGATCTTACTATACACAAGTTGAAACATTCTAAAACTGATCTATTAATCCAGGATCTTCATAAGGCTAAAAAGTAATAAATAAATAAAAGCGCAACCACCTATGCACAAAGATGAAAGAGATTTGCAGCATTCTTCTATTGGCTAAACGATTTCCAGGGAGACACAAGGACTGAAAATCCCTCTCACATTTCATACCTCGCTGCAACTAACAGATCAGGCCCCACAGCTCCCAGACTAAATGCAATCTATTTTCCCAACTGGAAAAAAATGATTCTGGAGGAGATAGGGTAGCAGGACGAAGGATGTCATCCTGTAGTCCAAGAGCCCAGGTGACTCACAAAATTCCTTGATCTCACTTCAGAAGCACATTGCTGTATTTCAGCACAGCCAGTACCTGTGAAGCATGCCAAAGCCTACCTACAAACAGCAGACATTCATTCAGCTAAACCAGCAGTAGCACCTTCTGGTCTGCAGGAGCACCTACTGGAGAAGCACAAATCTCAAGCTAAAATTTTGCGGTAGCTTATGGCCAGGAAAAGACTGCACGTTCCTTGAACTGGTAGGGACCTGCCAGGACTGATGGAAAAGACACACACTCAAGCAGTTAGAAGGTGCTATGTTCAACATTCAGGACAACTTGATGGCTTTGGCACACCAAGTTCATTAAACTCATCTCCTCTTTCTAAGGATGGGAAGAGGCTAGAGCCTGACCTCGGTGTCTCTCTCAACATAACAAAAAGCATGGCACAAGATCTGTGCCCAAGACATAGGTCAAATATCTAAGCACTTTCATAGTGAAATTTTACACTAATACCATTAGCAATGGGAAGAGGCTCCAGGAATAAAGTCCTGACACAGCTGAAGTCAATGGTAAAAGTCCCACTGACTTCCACAGAGCAAGGACATTCCCTGTAAAGCACATCCAGATTGATTTTCACTGTGTAGACTTAGTGTTCAGGTCTAAATTGATTCATTTGTTATTCCAGGACTGTGCTTCTGGATCAGTTAAGCAGCAAATACTCTGCTTTGAGTCTTTGAAAGGCTCTAAGAAATTACCGAGGTGTACAGAACGAACAAGAAGTTACATATTCTACTCATAAATCATCTGTACCTCAGCACTTTCTCCTTTCCTTCACTCAAGTGTTAAAACTTGTTGGAACACTGTGCTGTGCTAATGCAGAGGATACTACTGCACTAGGGGCAGAGTAGTAGAATTATTGAAAAGACACCTTTAGTAGGTCTTTAGCAACTTTATGATGAAAATTAAAATCTAAGGGCATCTGGCAGAACCAAAGCTCTAAAAGCACCAAGTGAATGCATGCATGGTGCTTTCAAAAGGATGTGGGCATAAGTGCCTTTTTGTAGAAAATTGAAATTACATAATGCAAGCCCAGATAAACTTCCCCACATGTAAAAACTCACAGATAATCAGCAGCAGCATCGAGCTTTTAGTACTACGTTTGACTTCACACCAGACACTCAGGCACTGAATGACCACAACCAGCACTGCACACATTGACAGGCCAACTAATCAACAGGAGAGAACTTGTCAACCTATTGATCCTCAACCTACAGCAACTCTTCCAGTGCAAGGGCTGCAACCTACAAACTCCAGGTACAAACACATCCATGAATGTAGGGAGCAGCTTTTCAAGGAGGGACAGAGACAAAAAAAAAAAAAAAGAGAAAGAAAGAAAGAAAAAAGCACAGATTGTTTTAGACGAAAACCAGAAGGACCTAATTCTTCTAAGGTTTTCATTCTGAAGAAAAGCAGCACACGGGAAACTGCATGAGCTTCTCTATCAGGAAAGACAGGGTCTGCTGTCCCTGCTATAAACTGAGTACATTGTCCCTCGTTTGAAAGGGGTTAGATCTATTCAGATCAGCAAAAACCTACTAATATGAAGGGAGGTCAAATCAGGACTAAACCTTGCTCAACAGAAAGGACAAGCTACATCCAGTAAGACAAGTCTTGACCCCATTAAAGTCAGTGAAAGCTCTGCCACAGACATCAACAGGGTGAGGACAGAAACCACATCTAGCAAGTATAGGCACTCCCATAAATCACAGTGGCTCCACTGCTCTATTAAAGCTGTTTATTCCAGCCTGAATACCCGAGGCTCAACAAGTATAGATCACTGTAGCTCCACAGGCTTCGATTTATGCCAGTGAAGGATCATGTGTGACAACTTCAGCGTGCCCCCTTACAGCTTTTAAAATGCTTTCAAAACCAGAGACTATTTCTAATGTCATAGCAACTATTTAGCAAGAGCATACACTGCTTTAAATACCTAGTCCTTTTCCTGTGCTGGCTCTTCAAACTGCAGCAGGCACTCAAAAGCCTGGTTAATAATTAATAAACAACAAATCAGCAGCTTCAGTATGATAACCAAGTCTCTATTTCCCCTGTGGTCTCCCACAGTCTATCAGAAAGATACCACAGGCATATCAACCACACTTGCATCTAGTATTTTATGCTGCCTCTTCAGTGGAATGCGAAGCTGGAAATACCGTTTCTCTCTGAAGTAAAAATTAACCATCAACCTGTCTGCTCTCACTGGAGAGCTGCACGAAGCTCAGGCGCAATCCTGACTGATAAAACTTTCAATTCCTATTTAAAGTAATTGGGCCATTCCCCTTAAATCAGTGGCTTACACAAGCAAAACTCCAAATGATTCAGTCAGGTGGGTGGGAGTAGAAATCATCTCAGGACTTGGTGGATTTGGCCCAATGTGAACTGAAGGCACTACAGTAGATTAGAGGATTAAGACATATAATTATGAATGATGTCACCAGGAAATCCCTAGAAGAAATTAATTCTGCTTTACAGCTCCAACAGCTTGTATTCTCTGCTCGTGCTTTTATCACCTACACCCAAGCCCCAGCAGTCACGCCACGCTCCATCTAGCTAACGCGCAGCCATGCAACGTACGCAGCGCCTTTAGAATGTCCTCGACAAGTGCAGCGTGCTATTTGGGATCAGAAAAACTTCAAGTAAAAGCACAAGTGAGTCGTTCCCACGTGCAGTCATTCAAACGGTGAAGAGTGGGCTCCAGGAGAGGCATTTTGCTCTCTCCCCTCACAGCTTCAGCAGAAATTGTTGCACACACAAAGAACTTTCCGAGCAGCTTTGCAATGCCAAGTAGTGGAGTTTCGGGTCCTACAGATCGCTACAAATGCCTCTGTGCACCGCTAGTGGTAAGACCACTACGAAAGGGGCAAGCAGGAGATTCTTACAACTAATTTTTATGTTTCACCTCTCAAGATCTGTAGGTTTTTGAAGAGGTGCCTTTTACCATAAGAACAAGTATAAATTGAAGACACAGATTCCTTTGCGCTTGCGATAATTGCGCCGACCCTTGAGGACAGTTACAGATACGATCGAGAAACGTCCCCTTCCTGAGCTCCAACCGAGGAAGAGCCGGTACGCGGGGCAAGGGAAAAGAGAACAAAGCCTCCCCAAGGCACAACAAGCGGTACTTCGGCCGCGCAACGCCGTAGGAAGAGCGCAGCAGGCACGGCATCGACAGGAATAACGCGCCCTCGGCTCGTTCCCGCTGTAACGCGGCTTCCCCGAGCCCGCTGCCGCCCGGCCCGGCCCCCCGGCGCGGCCAGCCCGCTCCTCCCGCACCCCATTCCCGCGGGGCGCAGCGCGCACTCCGCTTTCGGAAAACTTTGCCTCGCATACCCCACGGCACCCGCGGAACGGCTGTCCCACCCCACCCCGGGGTTCTCCGCCGGGAACGAGTCGGGCTGCTCCCCGCGAAAACCCGCGTCCGCTCTGCGAAGGACGCCCGGCCCCGCCGCGGCGGCATCCGGCGAACCCGGGGCCGCTCCCGGTCCACGCAACGGGCGCAGCCCGCCGCCGCCCCGCAAAGTTTCCGCCGAACTTTTACTTTTAAAAACCCCACTTTCCCCTCGCCCCTTTCCCCGCACGACGAGCCCCGGCGTGCCCCAGCAGCCGCCCACCTCCCCCTCCCCGCTTCTCCTCACGGCCGGGCAGGTGCCCGCGGGACGGCCAGGCCGAAGCAGCCGCAGAGCCACGG
>VZTU01032360.1:38407-77457 GCA_013400835.1 Zapornia atra | reverse complement strand
CGGGCCTCGCCAGCGCCGCCGCCCGGCCACGGCCACGCCACGGAGCGGGGAGCAGCCCCCGGCCGTCCCCTCTCCCGGCTAGCTAAACGTTCCACGCGGGGAGTGGAGGCCCGAGAAGCGGAACCGGCCCTTTTCCCCCCGATAGATGAACTCCCCGCGGATCAGGGAATCCCTGCCGCGGCGCGTCTCGTAGCCCAGGGTGGGTGGGTGCGACGTTCGCCCCGCAGCTCTGCTGGGGGCTGCGTGAGGGCGAACCGGCAATGCGCCGCTGCTGCCACCAGCTCCTCGCTCTCAGCATAAAAATACCGAGAACCAACCTGCATTAACTATTTAGTCTTAACAATAATTCATGCCTGGTATGAATAAGCAAAAAAGAAGTTCTGGGGTGTAATACAGGAACACGCACCATTCCCCAGCTCCTTACACATCCTTGCTCAAGCCACTTAACTGGTCTCCCCATCACACCTTAAAGGGAGGTGAAGTATTTAAAGATACTCGAGAGTCATTTCAGACCCTGCTCTGATGGCTGTTTTAAAAAAAAAAAACCCATCTTGAACTATTTCTTACCTCCAGCTTTTAATTTGGCTCATTCTTGGCAAGAAAAATGACCATGTGCTGGTCATTATATGCAATGACTCTCCCAGGTAGAGCACCTGATTTAAATTCAAAGCAGAGGTTACAGGCCCCAGATTAGGTTCTCATCCCACCAATCAGGAGAGGAGTGAGGTTTCCAGCTGCCATAGTTTTTGCCATGGTTCCAATCAAGCCATTTCAGCTGTAAAGCCAGAGGAGGATCCTCCCCTCATCACCTTGTGGTTTAGTTCTGCACCACACAAATTCCAGCTATCTTAAATGTAAAATAATAAGGCTTACAGTTAGATAGAGTTAATACAAGACCAAAAAAAACCATGCTCATCTTAGGGGGCAGTTGCACACCTTTACACTAGCAAGATCAAAGAGTATAACTTGGGTTGCTTAATTACTTAATTAGTAAGATCTCTGAAAACAGCTGTTCCTGACTGCGGGCAAGGTAATACAATGCACTCCAGGAGATCCCTGGGGTGTTTGTTCCAAAAGCACCTCCCAATTTAGCTCCAGTGTATCAAAAGAGCTTTTACCCAAATACAACTTTGTAACTTCTTACTTTTTTTGGGGGTGTTACCAGCACCTCTCTTAGCCAGGGGGCATAGGCAGGGACAGAAGTATATACCGGGTACACAAGCATACCTGCATATCAGTAGAGAGATAGCCATAGCAACAAGAAAAAGAGGCAGTGGTATAACAGCAGAGGAAGATGCACTCTTCTAACCCATCCTATTAACATATTCTTTTCTGCACAGTATTTACCCTCTGATTTAAGAGGAGGTTTCTTTCTGTGAAATAAGTCCATACACCCAATTCACGTTAGCTTAGCTATGTTTGTGCTTATCTGGTAGTAAAACCAGGGTCTATCTACACACAAAATTATTGGATCTAATTCAGCTCAGGTCTTCCATTTTCCATGTGATGTGGAGTCTTTAGTGGACGTTCAATTTAAGCTGGTCACAGATGGGTTCTTAAACAATCCCGTTATTAGCTCAGCCTAAATCTGGTGTAAATGCTATTTGAAAAATGACTGTGGGTACATACAAAAATTTGCACTGAGTTATCAGCTTTAAAGCACAGCTTCAAACACAACTTGAACAAGCTCACAGCTAAAGAATGCCCTAATCATTCCTGACTTGTTCTTCTGTTGGTCAGAAACATCCAAAAGCCCACAGATACTACAAGAAGTAAAACAAGCAAATTGGAAAGAAGTTCCCACAGAAGTGGGTCTTCATACAGTCCAGCTCAATGCCCAGAAGATCACACCCTGGGAGAGCACTAGTAGTCTTAGAAGCACCTTCAACTGTTCATACTGGAAAACCATAGGACAAACATATGGAAAACAAAAAAATCACATTCTCCCAGCCAACACTATTCTTAGACCTTCTCTGAGGGCAAATAATCATCCACCTTCATCACCAGAAACTCTGATATTCTGATATGATCTTGTTGGAAGTATAAAAAGCTGAAAGGCATGACATTCAGATAAGAATTAAAACTGTGTTCCTGAACATTCATAGCAATTAAAAACAAAAATCTGATGGCACTTTTGCAAGAGCGAAGTGTTAGTCTTGGCAAACTACCTGGAATTTCAGCTCAGATAATCCTGTGGAAGCGTGCTCTTGCGCTCTCAGTTGGGCATTAAATGCTTCTCGATTTTGACCTAAATTAACGCGATGTCGCTAACGGTGTGTTGTTAAACCGTTAGTCCTGTCAACCACAAAACTTGTGGCATTTCATAGGCTGACTAAGTATTTTTGACTAGGCCCAGTATCTCTCTGAGCAGTTGTAAGGGTGTCTGCATTCCTCAGACAAAAGGTAATTAAAAGCACTAAGTGTTACTTTAAGCGTAGCTGCTGAATTTGTGGTCTCAGTTGCCAGCTGAACTGCAAATGCTGGAAAACAACAGAGCTTCCACCTGACCAAAAAACCCACCTACCTCCTGAGGGAGGAAATCTCGTGTCACAAATAAAGGAACAGACCTGTCACATCCCTCAAAAGTCTGGCATGGAAGGGATGCTTGTGACCCACCCGGGCCAAGCTGAGCTTGGAGCCAGCAGCAGCTCTTACACCTGAACACTGAGAGAAAGAGTAGGTGAAAAGGGAGGAAGGGAATACTCTGTGCCATACCTGTCCTACTGACAGGTAAGTGCTTCCAAAGGGCTATGTAATCAGGCTGAAAGCACCCATGTTAAGGTTTATGACTGTATAAACAATTAACAAATGCACCATAACGAAGCCTCACAAAGAGAAATCATTTCTCGGCCTCTGCACTCAGTCATGGAGCACTACCCACTGCTTTTTCTTTTATTTTCCCTAATTCCAAAAGGCATAGTTAGCTCACGCTTGAGGACTGCAAAGTCTAAATCAAACTTTACAGCTGGTTCATCTATTGGGTTGGTATCAGACGTGCCCTTCAGCCTACACCCTGACCATAGGAATTTCAATACCTGAAAGGGTTAAATGATTTCAAACCAAGCACTGCAACAGAAGACACATCTATCTTTCAACCGTGTAAGTAACATACGCCAGTTTAAAGCATGGCCTGGGTGAATCCATACAACCAAGTTAAAAGGACGTGGGTTTTTATCTGTTTTCATGAGTTTAAAGCAGCAGTACTTAATGGCGACAGCAAAGGACTGCCTCTTTCTCCCAAAATCAATGTGTTGATTCATTGACTCACACTGGTTGACTCTGGAGATTTGACAAATTTCACCTGCCTCAGTTTTTCCTCACACAGAGGGGACTAACAACACTTACCCACCTCTCAGGACTCTTACGATGCTTGCTAGGAACTTCAGCCTTCTCCAAGATGAAATCTGCCTTGTAAGTCCAAAGAATTTCTGTAGTCTCCCATCACTTGGTCCTGCTATCTCCTTCATCTGCACACCCATGCACAACTTGGAAAAATGCAAGTTTACAGACAGAACAAAGCATATCTTTGGGGGGAAAATTGATTACCAGAACTGCTGAAACAGTCCTGCCACATTGAGCTGTCTTCAGGATTAAGCCCTCACCTGAAATTACTGTCCCACTCTTGGTACCATGATAGTACCTCTTGTGTTACCACATTTGATGGTACATTGTGATCAGACATCGTACTTCAGGGATTGCATTTGGGGAAAGCTTGTCAAAACCTCATGCCCGCCAACAGTGAAACAGGTTGGCTCAGTACCATTTCCATGGTGGGCTGCTGGGAAGGGATGAACCTGCTTCCCACACCACCACTGGGCCACACTGGATCCCCTACACTGCAGGAATTCAACTTTAAATAAAAAGTTCCATCAGGAAAAGTGTCTTTCCTTCTTCACTTGGTCTTCCCCTACACCTCTCCCTTGCATCTCCAGCTGGTATGAATCTCTGCTGCTTTTCAACAGTTAACAGACTTTGGGATGATTGAATTGATAGGATAAGAAGGATTTAAGCAAATCCAGTTGGTCATCTGATAAGTAATCGATTATTCCACAAGCTACAGAGCACTCAAACAGTTAAGAATCCAACCATTTAATTGATACTTGTTTCTGCAGCTGTGCAATATCTCCATTTCCCAAGAGGGCTGTTTCCAGTTGCTGCTCAAGGTTTCTAACAATCAAATGGATCAATTCTGCAGATACCTTAAGGCTGTGTGTTAAGTAAGAATGATGTTTTGTGGTGTGCATTGGGTGGGGAAGGAAGCAGCTGAAAGAGAGAAATTCCATTCACCAGAAAACGTCACCGTGTTTTCTGTTTTAAACACTGGACATTTATTTAGAGTCTTTAGAGCCCATACATTATTGAATAATTTTAATTTATCACATCCAAATATAAGAAGCAAATATATAATACAATAAATTGCATTTGTACACATAAATACAAAATTTGAGGTAGGGCCTCAAGAATAATGATTTCTTAAATTAATACCATACAGCATTATAATATGCACTACATGAGATATATATGATGCGTCCTTTGTAACATAATGTGTGTTCTCCACATAGAGCTAATGAAAGAAAACATCATGACCTGGTTAGGGTACAAATCTTTATCCATAGGCAGCAGTACCCCATAGAATGCCTGTAAATATATATATATATTTATATATGACATTACGCAAGTAATTAAGATTTAACCCATCAGCGATGGGTCCGTAATAAAGTGCCATAGGACACAGGGCGCAAATTCTCAGCTGGTGTAAACTGTCACAGCTCCAAAGCAAGCTGTGACAGTTTATACCAGCTAAGCATCTACCTTACAAGGTAATACTACGTAATATAAATGACAGATAACAACATATTTTAGTCGATCAATAATTTTCCTAACAATGGAAGATAGCTATAAGGCAAATGGTTACCTGAAGATGTAATTAAACGTTATGGGCAAATTATAATATTGCAAGCAATAAGGTCCAGCCTGGTTCTCACATTATGTCAAACCCATCAGGAAAACCTTCTCTCTTTGGCAATAGCCTGCCTGAGGGTGACAAAGGCAGAAACCCCAAATACCCCTCCTTTGCCCTCCTCCCCACCCCACCCCGAGCCATCAACCTGAGTCCCTTGGGAATATCAAGCTCTGATCATTTTACAGATCTCTTTCGTGCACACCATTTAACTGAAACTGAGAAACAAGTGTCTCTTACAACAGTGCTACAGGCAAAACAGAGATGCTTCTGGGATGCCACTTGCCAAAGCTCTGCAGCCTGCAACCCACAATTCCTACAAGTCTGTCTTTGATTGCAAGAAGAAGGGGAACTGCAGCTTAAGAAACCAATAGGAAACCAACGACTGCCATAAATAAGCGATTGGTTTATCACAGGCAACAAGAAACCATATTATCCGTACAACTATACATAGATTCCTAAAAAAAACCAAAGGTATTTTAAATAAATGGGGCGTTGGAATTTCATGGTAAGAGATAGCCACACAGTGTATTGGAAGCAATGATCTTCAGCACTGAGGCACATCTAACGTGGTTAGTGGAGCAGAACCAAATCAAACGACTACTTTGACCCAATTGAAACATCATATAAAGACAATCTAAGTCGTTCTCAATTAAAGGTCATTTTGTTAAACCCTTCTTTTGGAAACAAAGTGCTGCCATGTCTAGCTGAAACACAGGTTTTGAGCATTGCATATTAAAAACACCAGGAAGACCCCAAAGAATTTGAAGATAGCAAGCATTTGCATTAGGTATAATCTTTAATGCATACAATAATGCATCTCAGCTCATCTGGAAATTCAATTTCATTCCAAAGGAAAAATAAAAATAAAAAGCAACGTAAGTAATTTCACCAAATTTGAATGCTTTTTACTCACAAGATAGATAGATCTGCAAGTACATACATCACATTTTTACTAATATGGCTTTTTCCCCTCCTTTTTTTTTTTTTTCTTAAAGATCTTTACTGGTATTTAATCAGTTACTAAATATTATTTTTTAGAAAATTATCAAAGTACATGCAAACTTTTCCTAGAACATGGTAAATGAAGTGCATTCCCAAACTTCAAGGTTATTTCTCATCTGAAGAAGACACTGCTGGTTAATTTAATCTCAACATTCAGATTTGGCCAGTAAAATACTTTTAAAAAAAGTTCAATGTGGGAAAAAAAAGTCTGCTTTTAACATACAGCAAGAGCTTTATATCTTCTGTGATTTTTTTTATTCATTCCCCCCCTTTTCAAATGTTTTCTTGCAATTCTAGTAATGGAGGTCAAAGCTGAAGACAAAAATCAGCTGGAATAAAATCACTATCATCTGTTTTCAGAGTTTCAAAGTCAAGCCTAATCCTGCGCTAATGATTTAGCAGGCACAGGAGCAACATCTAAATTAAAAGCAAGTAGATTAATTACATAAATCACAGAAAGCAATTCCATTTTTCATATGCATTCCGGTTTGGTAATCCAACCCAAAGGAAAGATATCATAAACTAGCAGTATTCCTTCAAATGATTCCTCTTTTATACTTAAAGTGGACAGTAGCTGACACCCTTACACCGAGGCAATTTCATTGGAATTAGTTAATCCCAGTTCCCAATGCATGTCCTGAGACAAGTTACTAAGTAAAAGGATTCAGAAGTGTTAAGGGATTTGAGCGTGTTTTCTTTTTTTAAGAAGAACAAACCTATGGATATATTTTATTTAATCACAATAGCAGTGGGGAAAAAAAACCCACCTGGCCTTGACTCCAAAAATCAAGATTTTAGGTAATATTTGTAGAAAGGCCTACAGCTATTTACCCTGACAAAAATACCTAATTCCCAGTAGAGGTGCTGACTTAGGCTCCTTTCTTCACCAGAGAAGGCCCCTCAGCCCCCACGTAGACGTGGGGCCAAATTTCCAGCTCATCTTTATGGATGTTCATGACATCAAACAGAGCATGGCTTTCTCGAACTTGCCTCTGCCAGGAAAATAAAAGCCAGAAGTAAGAATAGCAACCCCCTCACTAAAATAGCAGGCAAAGCTGAAACAAGGGGGCACAGCTTTAAGGCAGAGAAGTTCACAGAAGGGTCCCATCTTGCTGCCAAGCGAGGTGGGGACTGACAGAGCCCGTGGAGTGGAGAGTCAGGGGCCAGCACCAAACGTTGCAAAATTTGCCCTCGCTTCTCGGTGACAACCCCTGATGGCGCTTCGCTTGTCGTGCATGAGGATTAAAGGTCTCCAGCAGTGCCTAGAACTGGCAACACTAATTGCCCCGTGAAAGAGGAAGTTCAGCAAAATGATTAATATATTTAATATACATATATATATACACACACACAGAGAAAAATAATTTGTGGAAGTGTTACATTAAGGTTTAGTTTTTGTTTTGTTTTCTTCAACGAGATGAAACGACACATCTACGGATCTACGGACACACATTAACTGAAGATTTACCTGAGACCCTGTAATATGAAGACAGACAGACAAAGGAATGGGATAGAAACAGTCCCCTGAAATGAAAGAACATTTATTGGCTACTACTGTGGTGTGTGTGGGGAGGGAAAAAACAGGCTAAACTACTCTAAGCTCACCATCTCTACACTGATTGATAAGATATTTATAGGGACATAAAACATCACTAGTACACGCTACATGAACACTAATCACTGTTAAAAAATATCATATAGTATGTATAGGATATAACAAGATAGTAAAGGTTACAGTTTTGCCAATTATTAAAGATATATTTTTCTCCCTCATTATAGTGCATTTATAATAAATTGGGCTAATTTTCTATTCAGATAAATAAACATATTCTTAAAAAGCTCTATTTTTACTCTGCCCGATAGGTAACAAAACTATTTTGAGTCTAACATTTGTATCCTCACTTATACCTGATTCCTAAAATGAATGATTCAGAATGTCCTATCGCTAGGCAATGCCAGAACGGCCATCTACTAAATTGTCCTCTTGCCCCCCCTCCACAACCCTCATAGTTTTCATAACTAATGTTGCATCCGTGTGGATGACTACAGTGGTTAATTGTTATGGTTTTGGGGTTTACTTAATGAAAATGTTTTACATGGAAAAAAAACCCAATCAAACCAGCCAACCCTATATATACATTTCAGAAAGAATACTGCTTTGAAGAATTTACGTGCTATATATATAATATATAGACAAGTGGGGTTCTGCTATTTCCCTGTTGGTTGAAAGAGAAGAATACATCTAAAGGTTATATAAAGATGTTTATAGGAGAATGAGCAGGGAGCCACAAAGTTGAACAGCACATCTAACTTCTAATAACTGTTGTCAGGTAGTAACTAGACTACACTTACCACTGTAAGAATACAAAGTTAGGCACAAATTATATGATGGCTTCTTGAGGAGAGACTGTAAACAAAAGCAGAGAAACAAGGAAAACTATGTTCAGAGTACTGAAGTGAGTAAAACCCCAGTTGCACTTAGTGTGGAGTGAGGCATCCTATAACTGAGGCATTTTTAATTGAAATGACAGCTATCAAATTATCAAAAGGAACGTATGAGAGTGCTTTAAAAACAGTGATGCCCATACACCTCAGCCTGCCACCATTTCCAAACCACTTCTGGACTCAAATGCAGTTTAGCCCCCGTCTCTGACAACTTGCCCTTTAAACTTCACTTTTATTTTTCTACTTGAAAAGATCAGATGGACTATTTTGTTTCTGTTCTGATCTCACACATTGCCTCCTGGTGTGCATGTTTAAAGGGTCTCTGCCTGTTTAGATAACAAGTCCTCAAAGATAGCATAATTCATGCTCTTAAAAGAAGTGCACAGACACAACAGGACTGCTGTTGGTCTAGACAAAGCGACCCTGCTTACTGCTTAAGAGCCTTATGCTGGATTTATGCCAGGACTACAGGGGATCTGATCCCCTCCTGTGCTCACTTCCATCCCATCTGAGGGCTGAACTTCCTTTTGATTTCACTGGTAACAAAATCATAGTCCCAGTTGTTGCTACCTGGAACAAGGATGCTTGTGTGAAACAGGTCAATAATTTCCTTTCAAACATTTTCTGCTAGGTTTTGTTTGTTCCTACATAACCTACAAGACCTGGTTCCTTTTTCTATTTCACCTGGTACAGAACACGTCATGGGCATCACCTATTCCTGGAAGTGGTCTAACGAGTTCTTCCCTATGGCATGCAACAGTAAGTCCTACATTCAGAAGCAACCACTTTCAGGAACTGTGAAAAAGAAAAGAAGAAACTGTGGGAAAAACAAAATGGGAAAAAAAAAAGGATCAGAAAAGGCTGACAATATTATTGCCACCCTTGTAACAATCATTAGCATTGGGTCCCCAGTTCTATATCCTTGACTGGCAGTTTAAGTCCCAGGGAAGAGGTTCCCAGTGGATCAATCATATTCATGTAACGTTCGCCGCGGTGCTTGGCCAAAAATGGACCCCAGTCAGGTTGTGGAGAGCACACCAACTTGAGTCGCTGCAGTTGAGGGGGAGAGAAAAGAGAGTCTCATTTAAAGTTACAGAGGAAGATTACAATGCAGAAGAAACAAGGATAGGCTCATTTGAGATTATCGATGATGGCCCTGCAATGCTCCACTGCTCAGTGTTTGTTTTGCATAAAGTTTGCAAGATTAATAGAGGATAAAGTGCCCAGATTTTAATTATACATTCTCCCCTGCACCATACAAGTGGAGCTCAGAACCACTGCTACAGATAGTGAGGCTCGCTTACTGAAGGACATGTGCACAATTACCTAGCCCAATGGTCTAAGCAGTGGGTAACTGCATTAAAATAATTGGATTTCTGTTTAGCATATTTCCCAAAAGTATACAAATGATCAAAAAGAAGTACATTGCAATGAATGAACAAAGATTTTAATTGTGAGATGACTAAATGTTTCTTTTCTATCTTCAGGAAAAAAGAAAGAGAAGAATGCTAACCTGGCAAACAGCAAAAACCTCCTAATATTTCTTTATTGAATATATTATTTGATTGGCACATTTACAGATAAAAAGGAAAGAAAACATATTTCTGATGACTTAAGAGGGAGCAATTATATGTTTATTACCTAATAAAGTGAATCAGACCTCTATATCCGTTATTTTAATCTCTGCTTAATTACCAGTTTGCAACTTTTACCTCCCAAATCAACCATAATGATTTTATGCAGCAGACTCAGTATTCAGGAGATATCGGGCTGCAACCAAAATAGTTTCAGCAAAAGCCGCTTCAAAACAGATCCAACTCTTTGGTGTTTCTTTGGGCGCAGTAAGGAGAGCACCCTATTTTTGCAGCAATGTGTGTGACAGTACTAAACATGCAAGTTAGAGTATCTCAGGCAGAACAATTTGTCTCAATGAGAGAAACTTATGAAATGAGGAATGAGTAAATTTAATGACACATTAGCTCATTTCCAGGAGGAGCAGTTGTCTCCTGACCTGTGCACTACAACGTGCTCTGCACAACGGCTGAACGGCCCTTTAGACAAGTGGCCTTGTTGCCTAGTGCCAACCGTGCACTTGGACGCTCTCCCTAGGGTGTGGGAGATTAATATTAATTAATATTAAATTCTTTTGCTCTGTGTGAAGCAGAAAAGCATGGTCTTTACTCTTAGGCATGCGTAGTGTGGCATATTGAGAGACCAAAAAGATTATTCTATTTTAGCACGCTTTCTCTCCTTTTCATTTTTGAGGCATATAACAGCCCCGATGGGTTTTGCAGGAGAGCTGAACTGCAAAAACGGCTCTGAAAAGGGGAGGTGAGGGTCTGTTCCTTACCCCGAGGAGGGAGCAGCGCAAGCAGCATGATGTGAGGAAGAGGGCAGAACTGAGAAAGCCTCAAAGGCCAAAAATAAGAGCGTTGAACTTCTTCAGAAGACAAGGTGAAGGCAATGAAGAGATGAAATGCTGACATGAGAAAGACATTGCTGTATCGCACCCTGCGAGGAACAGAGGAGTCAGCGGGATGGGAACAGCCGGGGAGTGGTGGTGGCAGGTGGCAGCTGGGGTGGCAGGCCAGGGCACAGAGACAGGGAGCAGAAGGGGACTGCCACATTTCTGGAGCAGTGGGGGCAAGCAGCAGGGATCTGATTTGCAAAATAAACAAAAGCAGCACAGAAATAAAATGCCACCTGGAATTTCTTTAAACCCAGGTGTCAGAGAGGATCAGCTTATTCAAGAGGAATAAAGAGATGAAGCAGGGGGGAAAGAAAGCTTGCCGGCTAAGTATTATAGCCAGTAGCTTGAGCCATTGAGCATGAGGTCTCTTCATACATCTTATTCCTGAACTTTGTCAAGTGGCACAACCTCCTGGAGCGCATCCCGGATGACTCAGGTACCCGACCATCTCCCTCGCTCTGCAAACAGGCGAGCCCTGATTGGTGTCTCCAGGCGCTGACTGCTGGGCTCGCTGAGACACAATACACACCAGCAGCTGATGCTTCCTACGACTACACGCTGCTCTTGCAAAAAGGCCAACAAAGCCAGGAGAACAACTTTCTCCCAGTAACGCCATACCAGGGCTTGTGAAATTTGTAACTCCTTCTAGTTGTCATAAAAGAAATCACTTAACAATTTAGGAACGTTTTGTTGTGGAACAGGGAATAGAAGGTCTGCATTTTAAATCAACTGAGCGCCTCTTTGCAACACAATAACTAGCTTAGCAGAAAGTAATCTTAGCACCATCAGACATTCAATAGTACAAAAATCAATGTAAAATAAAACAGTCTCTTGCCACCCCACTTTCAAAGTCACAAAAAAGCCAGAAGAATTACCTCAATAAATTTGCCCGGGGCTAGGTGCATTTTTATCACAAACATAACTGGGATCCAGATAACTGAGCAAGCCAGCATCAGCCATCCAAGCACCATGGACCAGCCTGGATAGTGGTAAGCTCCATAAGTCATTGGTTCCCACTGGTAAAAACTGAAGCAAAGAATAAACTGGAAACAAGGAAAGAAAAGAAATGTTTGAGTAAGCAAAACAAACCTACTATACAACAAGCGGTGGGTATCCAGACACAGAGTTAGTATATATGGAATGCAGATAAAAGTAAGTACACCTAAGGCAGGTTTCTCATACAAGCTCTAATAAACAGGTCAGAGTCTGACTCTAATGAGTTTCACGGAAATCTTGCAAAAACCCCACAAAAATCACTGTATTTATGCCAGAAGAATTGAAATTAGGATCTTGCCCCTAGAGTAACATGCTTTATTACATGCTCTATTGGCAGTTTTACCTAATATGATTATGCTAAGTTACTCCATTTCACTTACTGTATGAATAGCAATACATCTGCTTACATTTGTGCATAATGCAGTAACTTTTGGGAAATGCCCGTGCTCGCAATAATTGCACACAGAAGATTTATAGCAGCATAACTAGGTGAAGGCACGTATAAAAATGATCGGTTTTATTTCCAGAGATGTGGAATAATTGAAAGTCTAATATTAGACTATCCAAATGCATCAAATATTAGCTTTAGAGAGGTAATAATAGAAAAGAATGTATGGCTTGGGTTTGCTTCGTCCATTTCCATTGCATAAAAATTTAATTACAACTGATCAGTGTCAATTTATTTCTCACTGTCAGTTCACTAAATGCTACATTTTGAGGGAAGAGCAACACAACATGCAAGTTTGAACTGACCTCGTTTCCTTTCCATATTTGCTTTCCTTAGGAGAAAACATAATTTTCTACTCCCTGGTTGTGATTACTGACAGTAGCTAAAAGTGCAAGTCTGAACCGAGCAATTTGCAGAAAAGCCTGACAATTCCCTTCAGAAATTTAACAACAGGTCTAAGGCAGAGTCTTGAAAACAGCCCTTGGAAGACAGACATCAAAAAAATACCCCCAGAGCCCCCCAAAAAACCCATGTGTAATGGGGTCCATCTTCAAAATTTTACAAAAGGACTTGCAAACTATACCTGTATGTCATCGAAATAAATAACAGTTGCTACTGGATAGGTAAGACAGAACTACCTATTTTTCATGCACAGCAATAAAGAAGACCTACGTGGGAAAGTAGAATATTTGCATTATGCCTGTTGGAGAAACTGCTTTCCTCATAGAAAATTTCTTTTTCCTTGCAACTTGGGATTCTGTTGCGCTTACCAAAACTCACTAATCCCTTCACACATACACTCCTGTCTGCAAAAACCCAATCTTTTTCAGCTTTCAGGAAAAGAATTTCCTCGTTCCTGACTTAACAATACTGAAAAGAAGTTACTGATGTTATCCGGGGCCTTTTTTTTCTGCCCGCCCCTCCCTCCCCCCGGCCCCCACAAATAAAAAGATTTACCAACATTTATGCTGTCCTGAAGAACAGCTCAGATAGGAACTTTCCAGCACATAACTTCTCTGGAAAGTGATTTTGAAGGACTACTACTCCCCATTTTGCTTCTTCACCCAGCCCAGCGGACACCATACTTACTGGTTCAAAGTGATGTCCTTTCAGACATTCTCAGCACTTTTCTTATCTTGTACCTGAACATCTATGGATACTGGTAGAAAATATTTAGCACTGCTGTGAAATGATGATTCATTTTTCTTTAAAACCCTGCACAACTACTGATATCCTGCTGCACCCGTGGTCCAGTTCTGAGGGCTTTCAGGCTGAAGTACGTGCTCTCAAACACAAAATGATGGTGAAGGAAGGGTGGGTGGGTTTATACTGTCTTACCAAGCTGAAGGCTTTCAAAATGGCCGAAATAAATATTTCATTCTTGTGCCAAAACATAACACACAATGATAGGCCACGTCTATACTTAGGTTAAAACCTAAAGGAAATGCTGTGTTACAGTGCTAGATAGCAAATGCAGATGTAGTTATTATACTTAGGCTCTTGGACTTGATGAAAAACCCAGCCGTAGCAGTGGCAAAGTTGAGACCATGCCATCTTTTAGATGAGAAGGAGACCTACGTGGCAATCAAAGTGCACCGCACCAAAAAGAGAAACAGAGAATCACTAGGTTGGAAGAGACCCTTTAGATCGAGTCCAACCACAGCCCAACACTGCCTAGTCCTTAAGCACTTCATCTAGACGCCTTTTAAATACCTCATGGGATGGTGACTCCATCACCTCCCCGGGCAGCCGGTTCCAATGCCTGACAACCTTTTCAGTAAGGAAATTTTTCCTGATACCTAACTGAAATCTCCCCTGGTGCAATTTTAAGCCATTCCCTCTAGCCCCATCACTTGTCACCCGAGAGAAGACAGCGACCCCGGCATTTCTGCAACCGCCTTGCCGGTAGCTGTAGAAGCAAAAAAGGTCTCCCCTCAGCCTCCTTTTCTCAAGACTAAAAAGCCCCAGCTCCCTCAGCCGCTCCTCAGGACCTGTGCTCCAGACACTTCACAGCTTCGTCGCCCTCCTCTGGACACGCTCTGGCATCTCAACATCCTTCCTGTAGTGAGGGGCCCAGAACCGGGCACAGCACTCGAGGTGTGGCCTCGCCAGAGCGCAGTACGACGGCACAGGTACAGAGGAAGGGGCGGGGAGCGGGGGGAGAGACCCCCACGGAACAAACAGCCACCACGTTCTCTGATGCTCAGACCCCGCGTTACACGACGCGCAGCGGGCAAGCGCCGGGGCCGGCTCCCCGCCTCCAGCCGCTGTCGTGCAGCGCCCCCTGCTGGGGTCGGTGGGGAGGCGCCGCTTCAGCCACGCTACCGGTCCCGGCGGCGGGATCTGTTCTGAGGGCCGGGATACAGCAGCGCCTTTCCTCTTTCCCCTCGCCGTGCTCGTCTGGGCGGCTGGCATGGTTTGGGGTTTTTCTGGGGGTGAGGGGTATTTGTTGTTGGGTCTGTTTGGGTTTTTTTTAATATCTTTTTTTTTTAAACTGATATAAATCCCCCCAGCTGCTCTTATGGAGAGCAGAGCTGTTCCCACCTTGGCAAAAGTACATCCACCTCCACAACCAAAACCATGCCAGTCTGATTTCCACTCCGACCTTTCCAAAGCACACACCTCGATTTAGTTTATGGCACGATAAAGCAGTTTGCTATAGCTCAACCTGAGGACAGGTGAGGGGGGCTCATGTAATCCCCCCTCCTCCTCTCTGCGTATATGCACATACATACACAGGACGTATGCACACACATAGATGATCATCACAAATGCCAGGACATAATGGCATGCCACACCAGCACCTTGCACAGCAGCCTCTAGAGACTCACCAACCCTCTCTTCTAAAAACACCAGCACTTACCATCTGTTTTCTCTACTATGCACACGTGACGAGCACAGGTATGCTTGTTGTCTGCAATCAAGGTCTAATTGCTACCATCCAGAAGCATCATGAATGATGAAGAAGCAACGATAAAACTCTTGGGAGAAGACATTAAGAAAAAAAAAAATTTGCTTACAGTTAAAATAGTCGGGGTCACAAACGCCCAACAGACTCTCCAGAATTTACTTGGCTGGAATCCAATCATCATCTCTATATCTTCACAAAACCGTTGCAATCCTGGAAACAGCAAATGTAAATAGCAATTAGGGGTGAAAGAAACCGACTGGGACTTGCAGCACAGCTCTTGTGATCTCCCTTGTGTTCAATTACAAACACCAACTCTGACTTGTTGGTTGAAAAACTTCAAAGGAGGCGCTGACCACAGAGCAAAGAAATGGGACAGTTTGGGGGGAACCATTCTAATAAAATATTTACTTCCTAAGGATTAAAGAAATACGGAGCTCTTACATCGAGATTAAGTGCTCGGTATGTTGTTGCAGGTTAAAGCACCGGTAATATGTTTTGGCTAGCTGCAATTCTGTGAGGGCTTCTTGTGTTTCACTGAGAAGATGAACCTTATTAACTTCTGTGTAGCTGTTTCAGCACAGATAGTATCTGAGCTTCTCCCTGACTGCTACGTGACTGGGGTACAGCTGTACTGCTTAGCTGTACTGGAATCTGATAATGTCCCGTTATTCTTCAACCAATGTGTGAGCAATGCTTAGATTTACTAAAGTGCACTGGTAAAGATTTTAAATTATATTCCATGTTGTTTGAACAAACGGATTGACTGACATGTTAATGCTTCAGATTTTTGTGCTGACTGCATTTATGAAGTTAATAGAACAGGCAAGACTGGAAAACTGCATTGCAGCCATTTCCCTGGCCAGGCCAGGCCTCTGGAAAAAGTGTGCAGGCCCAGCAGCTGCAAGTGCCTGTCTGAGAAAAGCCAGCCTGCTTCTCAGCTCTAGCTTTTATGATGTGGGGACAGGGATGGGGCTTAGATACTCAAGAGAAGTCACTGAGTAAGGGAAGAAATACTTGGAGCAAAAGTAATAAACTGCTTTATGTTCTCTTTGCCCTTATAGCCAGCCACTGCAACTGCTGAATGTAAGAAGGGATAATCCCCAGGCTTGATCTACCTAATTTTGAAGCCTTCCTGTTGGTATCAGGGAGAAATAAATCTATCAAACTCACTGTTCCAAGATTTAAGAAGGTAAAAAATAGCAAGCGTTCATTATTCAGTGTCTTTCAATGCATCTCTAGGAAAGCAGTGGGGCTGGATGATGCTGAGGCAGTCCTCAGGGCCCAGCTCAGAGGCTGAGCACAAAGTAAGCCAGTTCAGGCAGGGAGCGTGTCAGAGAACAGCTAAAAGACTGTGTTATGATAAGAAATAGAGAAGAAAAATCCAGAAATTGAACAAGATGATGGTATTGCAAAAACTGTATTTAGGGGAAGGGAAAAGTGCAACCTGCAGCGGATGTAAACTTAGAAAGCTAACCCAAGGTGACCCAGATGTCACATTTTTCCTGTAACTGTAATTTTTCTCCCTCATTTTTCCCTTTTTTTCACTGACTACAGCAAATGCTCCTCTTCAGAAAGCCTCTCCTCTGTAAAATACATGTGATTTTTACCACCCATGGAATCACTGTACTTCAACCCCTGTCTGACCCGTTGTGTGCTTCTCCATGTTGTAGTAGAGCTTTTTATACCCAGACCAACCGTAACCCCCGGAGTCACTGCGTTACAGACCTGAAAGGAGATCTTGGCTGCAACTGAATGATTTTATTTGCCCCTGTATGTTATTTACCCGCTTATTACCATTCAACATACCATCTGCAGCAAGCTACTTGGGAGATGCTCATACAACAGTCATCCCTGCAGTACGCTGTGGTGAGAACAACACTCATTTTAAACTCATTTCAGCAGCACAAGGTGTAGGCTGAGGGGTCTTTCCACAAAGTTTAGTGCTCAGCTGTGTGTCCCTACTTGAGCCATGCTTGCTGCTGCAAAGGGGGCATACATAACTGGATGGCTACCGGGGCCTCCTGCCTCCAAAGTTCATGTGAGCTTCATGCAGATCTGCACACATCTGTTTGAAACTCCAATTAAAAACTGCAGTTCCTTCTAGGAACTGTCAGTAGACACTCACAGCTTCAGGCACTTGTAAATATTAGCAGTTCAGGAGTCAAACATGTGTAAACAGATGCAGGAAACACACAGCATTCATCTCTAGTGCTGAAAGACTGAAAATAGGTTTGTCGAGTTCCACTGAAAAATGCATAGGATGACAATTAAATCTTGGTATAACTAGTCTCTCCCTCAGACCACTCAGGGCTGCTGAATAACTTTGGGAAATAAACAATACGCGATATCCCGTATCTCAATTTCTGCTCTCTAAAGCAGGATAATACTATTTTAAGTGCTACAGATAGAAAATCCACTGAAAAGAAAAATGCAGACAACTACTTCAGTATTCTGCTGCAGGTAAAACATTGAGAATTAGCAATACTTTCTACAAATGCATTGCAAACAGTTCCTGCTCGCTCTGACAACAAACCTTGCTAACAACAGACAGTGAAAAAACAGGTCTGGAAGGAGCACAAATAAAGTGAAGATCATAAATTTTCAGTTTCCAACAGTGTTTCGCTCAAGCTTCATGTTACAAAACTGCAACAGTGGGAATTATGCTGATGATTAAATTAATACCTGCAGCTCTAAGCTAGTCTGTACTAATCATGCATCACAACCTAAACATCTGGAGGATAAGCATCTACATCAGCATGTGGAACAAAAAACCAGCGTTTGACTGGATTATGTAGCACTGACTCTGCTGAAAAATAAATGATTGCAAGGAAATAACCAAGTGTGTCTCTTTTTAATTTAAAAATCTCAACAAGCTCAGCAAGCAGAACATGTTACAAGAACTACCAACAGATTTATTTCATCATAAAAGCACCTGCCACTGTTGTGCCAACCTGCTTGCTATGAAGAGTACATGTGTACAGAGAAAGGTGTCAGTGGAGTGTAAAACAGCAATTGTCAGAGCTTGAAAATATATTATGCCAATTTTAAGCACTGTTTGAAGGAATATAACAAGAACAGCAGCTTCGCTTGTATTTACAGTGTGCAAATCACAACTATACAAGCTGCATTTCTATCAACAGTCCTTAGAAAAGTGGCTTTAATGCAGCAGAAACAGGTATGGTGCATTAGTCAAGTGGCTAACGATTGCAAAGTAAACATTTTTCATATAAAGGTCTGGTAGCTCTTCAGTCTAACAAAAGGTTGATTCCAGGGAATAATCTTTTAAATAGTTTATATCAAAGGCCTGACAAACATCCTGATTAATAATCAGCTGGTACTGAAAACATGGGAAGTGTGATTTCTAACCTGACTGCATTGAAGTAATATGTAGCTAAAAAAAATAAAATCTCTGTTCAAGTCCTTCCCTTTCTAATTTCTATAAATTCTAGGTTTTCCATAAAAGTTGGTGTTCTAAGGAATACCGAATTTGTTGGGCAAAGCAAGCAGTAGCCAGAGCAGTTTTGCTTACAAGGCTAGTAAGTTGTGCCATGAAGGCAGGTTTGTAGTGCTTCTGCCACACAGCGTTCAGAGGAGGAACACAGAGAAAATCTGCAGTTTAAAGTAAATTCGGGGTTATTTAAAAAAATTCTAAGCATGGACATTTTATCTTGCACACTGATGACAATGGCTTTAAAGAGGGAAATCTTTTTGGCACAGACCAGGTGATGCTGTAGATGCTGTTGGCCAGGAAGCATGACATCTTGTGTGCTCTAGCAGAGCACTGTGCAGGCATGTTCTCAGCAAACAGATGAGGATGAAGGAGGGGAAAAAAAACCCATTGAACCCTTATACTCTTTTATTGATCATTCATCTCTCAGAAAATTGGTTGGTACAACAACCAGACACGAATGTCTCAGCTGACACGTACCCAGCAGTGTTTTCGCAGGAACGGGTACGTGATAAACCTAGTGGCAACTGAGAAGGAGGGGAAGGGGCAAACCTTGTGTGTCGTCATGGAAACTGAAGCACAGAGTGAGGGCACAACTTGCCAATAGTGATTTTCAAAACAGGAGTTCTGGTAAATAACCCCCAAAAATCCATCTTGTGACTTCACCCCAGGAGATAAAGCATTACATTCAGGTCCTTTGAGAAGACTGGATGACCATGAAGCTGATAACAGTTAATATAATTTCACTCACAGAGATTACACTTCTAAACCAACTCTAATTAAAATACTTCCATTTCGGGGACATAAAGAACAGCAAGCATTTTGAACAACCAAAACAAGATCGGTCTAAATCAACTTTTCTCTTAGTGTTTTGACTTTTTGCACTGTATTCTGTAGCATCTCCTCACTAAGTCCTACCTGACTTATCTTACAACCACTCAGGACTGCTCAGTGGATCAGTGGAGATAAAGTACATTTCTGTATTTCCACTAAGGGATGATTCTCTGACCTGTCTATAACATTCATTTGCTCAAGCCAGAGCAACAAATTCCACATATTCTGACTTACTTATGCTTTTTTAATGTGTTTATATTACAGAGTGGACCCTACATTGTAGGTAGATCTAAGTACCCGGTTCACAGAACTAGAGCCTAAGATCGTGCTGCTGTATATGCACCTTCAAATACACATCTTGGGATTGTTTACATCTAGCCAAGACAATATATATAATTCATTCCTGTCCCCAGCAACAGTGGAAACTGTCTTATCTTTGTCACCTTCAACATGGAGATTCTTCCTCTGTCTTTGAAGGCAAATCTTAAGTGGCATCACCACTCTCCAGCCATAATGTAACAATCTCTTATGTAGGGGGACCTTCACATTTCCTACCACAACCGTCTGAGATCACACATTTCCAAGAAGCAATTTCCTGAAAGCACTGAACAAGTTTGGAAGCAAATCATCAGCTGGTATCAGTTGATGAGCTGCAGGAGCATCAAGGTAATTGTGCTGCTTTCTACTAGCTGAGAATCTTCCTCATAATTTAATGTACGTCAGCATGGATCGATATAACTGGTGGTGTCACTGTGCATAATTAATCAGCCTACGTAGCTGCAGAGTTTGATTTTGTGTGGCAGACAGATGGGCTAAAGGGAAGGCTGGATGTGTACATGGAAAATAAAGCCTTCAGAAGTTGTTAAATGCAAGGACACCACTTTACCATGTGCTAAAATGTTGCTTTGATATAGGCTGTCCATAATAGTATTTTTTCTTACCATATATGTAGGAAACTCCAACAAGCTCAAAAATGGCAATGATGACGAGAGAATAGGAAGCTGCATAAGTGTCCACAAGCTGTAACATATACATTCCACCCTAAAGAGGAAAAAAAAAAAAAAAGATAAAAGAGTGTATAGCTGGTGTCTCTTTTCATATGGGTGTATCAAGAAAAGCGTGGACAGCAGGTCAAGAGAGGTTATCCTCCCCCTCTACTCTGCACTGGTGAGGCCTTATCTGAAATACTGTGAGCAGTTCTGTGCTCCCGGTTCAAGAAGGAGAGGGAGCTACTGGAGAGGGCACAAAAAAGGGCTATGAAGATGATTAGGGGACTAGAGCACCTCTGTTACAAAGAGGTTGAAGGACTCAGAACATTTTAGCCTGAAGTAAAGAGAACTGGGGGAGGGGGGACACGGTATATCTTAATGCTTATAAATACTTGAGGGGTGGGTGTCAGGAGGACCGGGACAGTGTTTTTTCAATTGTGCCCAGTGACAGAACTAGAGGCAATGGGCACAAACTTGAATATAGGAAGTTCCACCTAAACATGAGGAGCAATTTCTTTACTGTGAGGGTGGCAAGGCACTGGCACAGGCTGCCCAGCAAGGTTGTGGAGTCTCCCACTCTGGAGACATTCAAAACCTGCCTGGATGCTGTCCTGTGCCACCTGCTGTAGGTGATCCTGCTCTGGCAGGGGGGTCGGACTAGATGATCTCCAGAGGTGATCTATGATTCTGTGACTCTGTGACTATAACTGACACCAAGGTAGGCAAAATGGACATGAGCAGGACCTAGGACTATCTCAGGTAAGCATCCAAACCCTAATGGGACACAGACTCATGCCGCACTATAGTTTCTTCCTTCTGGCTGAATGAAAGTCAAATCCAAGAAGGAAAAAAGCAGACCACCACCTGAGTCTGGTAATTATCACACCCTGGGAAGACACTGGTTTCAGTACTTTCAGATTAAGGATAGAACTATGACCAGACCTTCTGCCAGCAGTATCTCTAACCACTTAATACTATGTCAAAAGCAAAATCACAACTGAAACCAGTATACTATAGTAGGCAGATCATCTCTTTGGAAAGGATACAGTGTCCTGTCTTCAGGGCAGCAGTTAAGCAGTGTAATTCAAGTGAAGGGAGCACTGAATCCATCCAAGGCTTTAGAACAGCAAAATTGGGCTGGCAGGTGATGAGGTGAGGGGAAATAAAGAAAAAGGGGGCGACAGGATGAATAAAATAATAAAATAGATTTTGTGCATCTCCTCTCAAAATTGCTGAGAGTTTATAATGCTGGAGGAATTGATGGACAAAAGACACTGAAGGCTATTAACAGCTCGTAAGCATTTCATTATTAATTCCAGTTTGCCAAGACTGCAGTGTATTAAATCTGGGAGGGAAGGCACCCAAAACAGGTGTCATGATTATAGGACACTTGAACATAATTTTTAAAAAAATTTTTTACATGATTACCTAGCTTACCTGACTACTTTGGAGATGTTTGGCTAGGGATAAAAGTCTGATTTCTCAGAAATATTTGAACAGCAAAGACTTTTAAATATGTCTCAGGGCATCCATTAGAAAAATAACCAGCCAAAGAAAAGACTTTCAGGCTCACCTGGCATCTTTGCACATGCAGCAGAATTCAGCTTATTCTGCAACTTGTGCAGGAGGAGAACGGCCACCAGAGGGGGGTTGGGGACAGACGGCGATGCTCGCAGACAATATTACCTGAGTGATCATAGGAAATCCCATGATGAAGAAGGAGATGCAGCACCCAAGAGTGAACAGCGCCTTGTGTGTCCGTAAGTATTTGGGGAACTCATCCGAAACAGAGGTCACTATAGTCTCAATAGTGGCAAACTGAAAGACAAAGGGTTCATTTCAGCATGCAAAACATACGCAAAGTGGTCCAACGGGGTGTACTGGAGCAGGAGACAAGGAATTTCAACTCCTAGGTGTTAAATGCTCAAGTGTCAATGCCAAAGCTTCACCCAAATGATTTTGGCATCAATGGCCTTACTTTATTCCTTTTTTTGCCAAGCAACTCGCCGACCGCATGGAAGATAGCACGTAATCTCACGGTCCTCCACACAAATCAATTGGAAAAGCGAGGGGAAAGGAAGGGGAAACAAAAGCAGTTTACCATAGTGTCCAATCCAAGAGTCAGAAGCATCAAAAAGAAGATTATAGCCCAGAACGGAGAGAGGGGAAGCCGAGTTAAGGCTTCTGGGTAAACCACAAAAGCAATTCCAGGGCCTAGAAATGAGAAAAACAGAGGCTGTCACATCTTGTTTCGCATTGCTGAATTGCGTTACCACCACTGACTGACTGGAAAAGAGGGAGACACCAGCAGTTGTGCTTCAAACTATGACACAGTATTGCTTTTCTTGGTAAAAGTAGAGAAGATCAGATTCAGTCTCTCCTATTTACAGAAAGGTTTGACCATGACAGAATTCCCTCACATGATTAATTTCTGTCTTGACTGTAAGTTTCAGAACCCTCATACTCTCCTACTTTCCAAGCAGCTGAGTACATATTTAACCAGAATTCCAACACACTGACCCCAAGATAAAAAATAAACAAAAATCCTGTACTGCAGCTATGTTTCCTTCCTACTCTGTGACCAAATTCCTGCCACTATCCCTGCCAATTAGCAACCCAGTCTTAGACCACTGTAGGAATCACCCACACCTCAGTACTACAAAAATGAACAGCAAAGAAAATGCTCTCCTTTACCACATCAGTACACAGTCCAATGAGCAAGGGAGACTGCAACAACAAATGCTCAGAGCTGATACCAGACACAAAGTGGTAACTACTGTGAATCTAAAAAAATCCACGAGAAATTCCGGAATAACACACAGCAGAAAAAATACAGAGGTGGGGTTCTTAAAACCTTAACCAGGAATTTTCCTTTCTTTGATATCTTGGGCTATAATATTTTTTTTTCCACTGTAAAAAAAAAGTTTTTTTTAAAGTATGCTCAGATTTGCCCAGGAAAAAGGACTGCAGGAATGTGGTGGTAGCATTACAGCAGATGGCACTTCTTCTCAATCCATCCCAGCTAAAAGAATGCCAACTTCAAATGCTCTGAAGGATGTTTCCTCTCAGGCAAGACACAGGTAAGAGCCAAGCTGCGCCAATTCCATGAATCATGCCACAAGAAGGAGCTCCAAACTCACACTTGTCCTGGCCATTTCTAATTGGGATTATCAGATCCCATTTCTTATGCCTACCTATACAGTTCCTGTTGGAAAGAGGACCGTCACTGTCTCCCATACTGAGAAAAAACCCATATAGCTTTAGCAGCATGTGAAATAATCTCCAGGGGCAATTTGTGAGGTGTATGGAGTTCCTTCTGAACAAAAGACAAAGACTTAACAAGATTGCAAAAAAAAAAACCCCCAAAAAAACCAAAAAGGAAACAAAAACACCCCCATCAAACACAAACAAAGAAACCCACTGCAGTGACTCAGTAAGTGTCACTGCCTTGACAATGTGCTGCAGAAAAAAGGCTTTTGGGAATAGGAAGGTGTGCATAGAACTGCTGTGCATTCACAACTGCATGCTTTCACCTCTTGATTAAAGGTTTCTTCTTGACTGTCAGAGGTAAGGGCTCTGTTTGCACCACCTTCCTGCATGTAGAAGTTTAATAAAAGTCTTGAACTAATAAGTGTCCAATTAGTCACACTTATAGGAAAGGTTTAATTATAGAATAAGAAAGTGCAGACCTCTCCATCTTGGCTCCTCATAACTCTCCAAGATATCACGTGCCAGGGGGCATCCAAGCAGAGGTAAACAGTCACAGGGAGGCTGGCTCACATCCTCTCCGTCTTCAGAGCTTTAGAGGGATATGAACTCATTCTAAAGGCTGGCTGAAGCCAGGAAAGCTCCAAAGGTTTTATATACATTTAAACATAAAGAGTCAAATGACCCAGAACTTTCATTTTAAACTACAGAAGTATTCAAACTGAGGGAGTAGAATGAAAATAGATTGTCCTGTCTTTCCCTCCATGGAAGTGTTTGATTTATTCACCAGGTATATGAGTTTTTCCCAAAAGATTCTAAATGACAGTGAAAAAAAAAAAAGTCCCTTTCCATTTCTATTACCAATTTCACTCAAGGTTTGAATGGAGATCATCGTTTTTGCCATTTTCTCCTTCATTGAAAAAAGAAATACAACTTTAGAATAAAGACAAGGATAGGCAGAGACTCTTCTCAGTCACTGACTCTGCTTCTAAATTCTGTTAATTGGATGTGCTAACTCAGTCTGCGATTATCCCTAATCTTCACTATCTTCCTACTGTACTGTCATCTTCTATTACATGACTACATTTTGTCAAAGAAAGCAGTGAAGCCTCACCCTCATGAAATATTGTTACATGGCCTAAATGGGCTCTTACAAACGCACCAACAGCCCTACGATGAGTTTGTCTTGCGACAGCTCCTTTCCACATCCCCTGGAACAGCTGCTGAAACATCTGGGAAGAGAGAGCTCCAGCCTGTGCCTACGCGCTCTCTCAAAGACCACCAACAAGGACTCGGCAGAAAAGGGTTAAGAGACAGAAAAGAAGGTTAAGAGGAGATCTGATCAATGTTTATCAATATCTCAAGTGTGGGGGACAGAGGGAAATGGCCAGCCTCTTCTCAGTGGTCTGTGGGGACAGGACAAGGGGCAATGGCCTCAAGTTTTGGAGCACAGGGAGTTCCACACCAACATGGGGAAGAACTTTTTCCCAGTGAGGGTGACACAGCCCTGGGACAGGCTGCCCAGGGGGGTGTGGAGTCTCCTTCTCTGGAGATATTCAAGACTCGTCTGGACACCGACCTGTGTGACCTGTCCTAGGGACCCTGCTTTGGCAGGGGGGTGGACCCAATGATCTCTGGAGGTCCCTTCCAACCCCTACAGCTCTGTGATTCTGTGAAAGGGATTGCCATCCACTGTGCTAAAAATTGTGCCATCTCCGGTGACGTGAACCAGCTGGACCAAGCGTTTCTGTCACCATAGGTACACCTGTCCATCCTCCCATCCCTTCAGAGCTTCCACTGTAGCTTCACTCAGGCACAGCTTCTTTGAGTAGGATTTGAACCGAACTGCTTACAATAATCTGAGAGACTTCAGTGAGGTTTGGATTTCAGGGTTGGGTATTTTGCTTGTTATTTGGTTTAGGATGGAGGTAAAACAGAAAGATTAATGGAAACACTACTCCTAGAACACCTGGCCTCGTGGGGAGTTTTTCAAACATAATGGTCTAATCCTGCCAGAAAATGGGGACAAGAAAGGAACTCTTCTGGTCACACTTACCTGACTGGCAGACCAAAAGAAGAGACAAGGAACTGAAGACAGAACTGACATGTGCAGCTTACCTTACTATTTACTATCAAGAAACTGTTTGCCAGCTGACCATCCTATGAGATTCTCCTCTCAGCCCCTCCGGCTCAATCTACAGCCTGGTTAGTGACTCATCACACCACGGATCAGTCAGTGCAGGCCCCAGACTAGCTAACACCTTGTGACTGAACCACAGCTCCCAAGCTTCCCCTTGGCTCAACATCTGGGCTGCCACATACCAGCTGAGGGAGCTGCAGAAACCGCGTGTGATCCGGCAGCTTCAGTTGCATCTCCAAGGTCAGAAGTACTGCAGGATTATCCATGTTTCAGTTTACAGAGAAGGAAAAAGCAAAAGGAAACTAGGAGCCTTTTCTTTCTTAACCAGCAGCAAGATCTTGTTCTGTTCTCTGTTCTTCTCTTTTAACCTGTAATATCTGAATGCTTCACCTTCTCCACTGGTTCCTGTTCCTAGAGCGACAGGATTTCTGTGTCCCCGGTTGACACTGACCATTTTCCACTCAGCTCCCACAGCACTGTTAAGTGCACATTCCCTTCCTACCCAAGCTGCCTGGAAGGGCCTATGAGCATCACCATACAGAACCCAAGGAAACTTCTTTTCACTTCCATCCCCTATTGCCAACTCACTGCTGCCATGTCTGAATGCTCAGACAGGTGCCTTCAGCTACACAGAGCACCTTGTGGCATCATATTTATCCACACAACAAAGCTGTGTGAAAAATGTTTAGTGTCTTCACATTAATGCAGACAATGAGGACACGTTACATATGTGACTTCTGCTTTTTTAACTCTTCGGTCCTTCTCCCATTCAGAGCCTACTCCCAACCCATGACAGCACAGCATAAGAGGAACTACCATGGGGAGCCATCTCCATGTCTCTCAGAGAAGCTATTAATCAGTTCCCTTCAGCGCTGGGAAATGACTGTATCTGCACTGAAAGCTGATACAAACTGCTCAGCACCCTCATGTGCTATGGGGAACAGCTCGGGGGGGGGAATCATAAATATGGCACTACAAAGTTATTACCAATCTGTCTTCTTAACACAGTTTGAAATTAACTTAAAGAACTGGGGGCTTGTTGGCTTAGAGGCAAAGTGCTGCACATTGAACAGAAAATGTAGAACTAGACCATGGTAACAATAGTCCCTCTATAATCCCATCAGGTTTTAGAACCCTTTAAACTTCTCTGATGTTACCCTGAGAGCTCTTCCCTTCCTATCTTGCTCATCCCAAACCACACACAACAGCACCATCTCCTCCATCAGTCTCACTCTTCTCACTCACATTCAGGCCTACCAATTAAGACCTCTCAGATCCCCATTTGTAGCCATCTCGCTTCACTAATCAAGATCATCTAATCCAGAGACACTTTTTACTTCTCCAAGGAGGCAGCCCATGGCAGTTCACAAGCTCAATCCGCCTCTCACACCATATTTCTCCCACCCCTCACATCTCAAAGACTACTTGGACACCTTTTACCTTGAAGAGGACTTGACAAGCAGCAGTAGAGACAAAACAAGAAGGCTGGCGATCACTTATGCTTTGTGAAGGAGACATTTCACCATAACCCCCACCAGTCATTCACATAAAGATTTAAAATGGGTCTCAGATTGTTTCCTTTTCTTACCAAACAAGCGAGAATGGATCTTTAAGTAAAATCTCAACTTCCCAGTGTACCTTCTCCCATACAGCAATGCCTACGAGTGGTTTGAAGAAGTTTGAATCTTGAAGCCATTATTCCCACCTCCAATGCCAATGTCGTCTTTAACAATAGAGCTGAATGTGTCACCAAGTGCCTATTTAAGTGATGAAACAGCAGCATACCCTACCTTGGTCTGCCACAGCTTCAATATTCACTTTGAGCTCATTTGCCATGAAGCCAATAACTGAGAAGATGACAAAGCCTGCGAATATACTGGTGGCACTGTTGGTACATGTGACTATCAATGTGTCCCTGAAAAGACAAGACAAGAAGCCACATCACCTTGTTGTAATACATGTGGGGAAAGAAGGGGTTTGTACACAGTTTAAAGAGTCTCTCTCACAAGCACACACATCCTGTGGCAGCACTGATGAACGTACACTTTTATGTTCATCAGGTACATCTGATGCTGATCAGAGGTGACAGAAGTCTCCACAATAGCACCAGGAATCAGCTGTGCAAGCTTCCATCACCCACGTGCTTTACAGAAAGCCACAGACAAAGCAGGAGGATGAGCATTTCTGCTCTTGGCATCTCCAAAGAAGGTAGCAGTGATGACATGATTTGTAATGTGCTGTTTTTCTCTTTGCCTTAGGTGGGTATCTGCTCACCATATTACATATTGACTAACCGCCGCTGCCCAGGCAAGATTTTTGTCCTGCAACTTTCTTGTATTTATACACAAAATTTCAGGGTTAAGCTTTCTGTGCCTTGCAGCCCTCCAACACCTGCCTGTCTGTAGAGGATTCCCTGGTACAATTTCTCTCTTGTTAAGGGAATCTCAAGAAATCCATACCTGAATGTCATACTGTACTGAGTTAAGTACACAACTCAACAGAAAACCAGCTCTCATGATCCCCATCCATCATTATTACATCCCTGATGGGATTTTTATTTTTTCTTCACAACATGTGTCCAGAAGACTTCCCTTTAAACTGCTACAACTTGGGAGCAAACCAGTGGCTCACTTTAAACGTGGTTGGTTCTTTTCTAAGTTGGCTGAAATTGCTTATTCCTACTGCTTTTTGTTTGCCAGGAACTAAATGAAATGCAACATGGAAAGCCATCAAAACCTCAGTGAGCTGGCAGTCTTCTAGAATCTCTACCAGAGCATCTCTTAACAGGAATGATTAGGTTAATTATTCAGGTCAACAGGGAAAAAATAAATTACAATGTTTTGTTTGGGATCTCCATGTGTTAAAATCTTCTTGCAAAACCCAGGTAAGTTTTAAGTGAAATATTTTAGGTATGTACTGTGAAGTGATTTTATGCAAATTCACTGCAATTACAAATTATTATGCTTAAAACAAATATCTAACTAAAACCTACAATTTTGTCTGCAGTATTAGAATGTAGTTAATATAAAAATTGAAAAAGAAAATAGTTATGCTTCATTTCGGTATTCAAGATGTGTTGTAAAATTAAAAAGAAACTAAGCTTTTCTAATTATTTCTGCTCCAGTCTCCCATATCCTTCTCTAACACTGGGAAAGCATGTATTTAGTATTAAACCTGTAAGATTTTTATACCTTATTATGCTATGCTTAATTCAAAAATTTCATTAATGTTTTCCAAACTCTGCAAACCATTGCTAAATTAATGCAGGAAGCTAGCATGCCACATCTCCCATCTTCTGCCCTGATGCTCTGAACGTATTCATTCACCAACACACACACCAAAGAAGTCAAAGCCTAGGACAAGCACTTCCATAAACAGGACCCAAAGAATTGGTGGGTGGGAATTAGTGAATATGCCACACTGTTACTTATTGATCCATATTTTAGGATAATTATACTAAATTACTTTTGAACACTAGTAAGAAAAGTTTTTGAAATTCCCTTTAAGACCCTGATCTACATTTCTTTTTAAAGGTATTTCAAATACAGCAGGAGCTAGAGGATGTGTCAGTTCAAATCCCAAGGAGCATGCGCCTTAGTCTCGCTTTAGCATACCCTTGGGATAGGGCATGCTGCTGGCTGTCCTGAAGCAGCACCTCTGTCACAGCAGGTATCCGTAAAGATTTGCTTCAATAGAAACAAGTTTGGCTTTAAAGACAATGAAATAGCTGTCAAGCATTCTACAAATGCCACCTGCTTTTGGTTTTGCCCTCTGCAGACGTGGCATGCTTTGTCGATGAAAACCTGCACTATGTCATCAGAACAATGACTTTTTCCTTGCAAAAATAACTGTCAGTGATTTCAAATAAAAGCAAATTTTAATTTCCCAGCTGGAAATACATGTAGCAGCTATGCTAAGAGTAACTGGGGAAAAAAAAATAACATTTAGGGAAGACAAAAATCTCATGTATGAAAATTGCATCTCTCACAATGGCAAACTTCAGCCTGTCCTACACAGAGCTGTTCTTCAGCAGAAACAGCCAACTGGCACGGTTTCATTCACAGCTGTTGACAGCTTCGCAGGTTGCCTTTCGACCTAAAGCTGATGCTTCTGAAAATTAAGAGTCAATGAGAGCTATAACAAGACTACAGCTCATCTTGAGACTAGCAGATTAGGACCTGGGGAGAAGATACAATACACAAAACCAAAAAGATTATAGAAGCAAAACAAGCAAACACCATGCATAAGAAGGGGGGAAAGTCCTTCAAACCAGATTACGGTAAATTGGAAGATAACTGGTTTTGGATGAGGCCTGTTTAATATGACTGATTAATTTTGCTCTCACATACCTGTAGCAATTATTATGGAATTTGTTGTAAGAAGAAAGAGTAATTAGACCTCCCCATGCTGCAGACAAGGAGAAGAAAATCTGAGTGGCAGCATCCTTCCAAACCTAAGTAAGATAGACAGGAGAGGAAATAGCATTGGCTTCAGGGGAGACTGTTAGAAAGACCTACTCAACGTTACTATTAAATGTTACTATTAGGGGATTAACACATAAATAGTTTAACTTCAGAACAATGGACGTCAAAAGAACATTTAAAAGCAAAATCCTGCCCCAAAACACACAATGTCCATTTGATGAGGAATATCATATAAATGATGATATAAATGATGAGGAGGCCCATATAATATGGTAGTGTAACCTTTGCTGTATGCAGAAGGCACAAATATTCAGACTATACCTATCAGTTCAAGTATTCATTCAGTAAAGAAAATATAAATCAAGAGGAAAAAACTGCATCCAGTACAGATGTTTTACCTTCCAGGGGTGTTAATGATACTTTATCTTCATAAAAGTAAGAAGCTCAGTGTTGTTTGGCATGCTTGAATGAGATTGCATTAAAATGAGGGGATATTTCTAGCGTTGGGTGTGTATCAAACACCACAGAGCTCTTTAGGCACAAGGGCCCAGTTTCCTTCCGTCAGAAGAGACGTTTGGCCAAGTCTCTCTTAAAAAACAAGCAGCAAACCAAAACAACCCAATACAACATTGTTGGTTCTGTAACAAAGTTCTTCAAAGCTTTATGTGCATTTACATAAAAATTTCTAAATTGCCTGGAATTCCAAAGTAGCTGGTCTTACTTGTCACTTGCAAAACGTTGGAAGCACTGCTAGTTCTGTTTACAACTTTCCCTACACAGTCCAATTTGCCACCCAAGTCTACAGCTTGAAAACAGAAGCTTGCCTGAATGTTATTGAATACTTACCCAGCATTACACAGATAGTGTATTCAGCCCCATTTTCAAAAGGCAGCAGCTCTCCACCTCCTTTATTGCACAATGTGGGATCCAAAAATGCTCATATTTAATGCAATATTAATTTCTGTACTGTTTGCAAAAGATTTAATACTCCCATCACCAAAGGACCAAAATACCCTTTATTGCAGAGGATATTAAGGACATTAAGATGTGTGCAATTCATCCTGGAAACTGCTTTCAGTTTTAATTATCAATCGATCATTGTGATATCACACCATTATTGATAGAGGGGAAAAAGTTCTTAGGAGGGAAAAAAAACCAAAAACAAGCATTAAATATCATAAGGTGTTGTTAAAAATGTCTCTTAAATTTCTAAAGAAAATAGTCTGAATTGTAACTCTCAGCTTCAGTTGAGTCTCCAGATTCCTGCTTCAAGACACTTAAGACCAAAACATGGGAGTTCATGGGTCTGTGTCAGACAAATACATGATCTGTGGGTGGATTTACACCTTCACAGACCCAAATCCCCACGTATTTTTGGAAGATGCTTTACTGGCTTCATTGGCAACAAATGACTTTTCAGAAATCAGCTGAAATCCTGAGTGAGGCAGCAGAGCTGAAGCTTCATGTCATACAGTCAACACTTAAAGGGCAAAGCCAAGTGCCAAGCCCCTTAATTCTGTCCTCTCCTCGCTCCTTACAGTGCAGGTAGGGCAACCACCACAGCTGTCCTGGGTCAGTACCTGCACTGCCAGGGAGTTAGATTAGGGTGTATAATTTGATTTAGTTTCATCTAATGCCTCAGATGCCTTATTCAGAACAATCTTTGCTCAAAATAGGCAAAGGCCTACTGGGAGCATTTCTCAACAGGGAAGTTGAATATGTTTCCTATTAAAATCTTCTTGTGTTTGTTCAAATCAAAGCAGCACCTGGGAGACAGTGGTACATGACAAGTCCATACTTCCTTTTTAATTCCCTGCCTGCCAAATGCACCTACTCCTAGATTCAGGTGAAATGTTAAATGTGAAGTAAATACTGTGCCTATAATAATGCATGCAAAAAAGGTGACATGGACACAACCAACCATTGCAACGACGCTCCACATACAGTGAAGAACAAGTTTCCATGGATGACAAACAGCCTCTGCACAAAGAAAACAACTTGCACCTTACATTAATAAATCTGTATGGATTATTCACCCTAGCAGAGTTAAAAGTGCAATAATGAGCCCACCATAGCATCAATTAGCTTCTCCCACTTTGGCGTGATGAAGTACCAAATTCCAGCCCCAGCTCCAGGTAGAGTTACTCCTCTTATAAGAAGGATGATGAGAACTACATAAGGGAATGTAGCTGTAAAGTACACCACCTGGACACATAAAAAAATAAATAAATAAAAAGATTATTGAAATGGCTTATTTCGATTCCAGTACATGAAGGGCGCATACAAGCATGCAGGGGAGGGACTTTTTAGAAGGCATGTAGTGATAGGACAAAGGGTAGTGGTTTTAAATTAAAAGGGGATGGATTTAGATTGGGTATTTGGAAGAAATTCTTCACTGTGAGGGTGGTGAGGCCCTGGCACAGGCTGCCAAGGAAGTGAGGGATGCCCTCTCCCTGGCAGTGTTCAAAGCCAGGTTGGATGGGGCCTGGAGCAACCTGGTCTAGTGAGGGTGTCCCTGCCCATGGCAGGGGGGTTGGAAACTTGGTGATCTTTAAGATCCCTTACAGCCCAAACCATTCTGGGATTCTACGATCCCTAAGACAACAGGGGAAAGTATATAACTGCTACACTTTTTGCCTGAAGAAAGCAGTTCCAGAGATAATTGCCAGGGGATAAAACTAGGACAACAGGATTATTTCCCAGGAAATCTGAAATTTTACAGCTTTTCTCTTCCTGCTGCTGAAAACAGGAATTATGTCAATAGCAACAGAGATAAGAGACAAGATTCTAGACAGAGAGGGGAAGGGAAAGCAGAAAAGAAAGTCTGGAGAGGAATGACAGGAATTTGCAGCTAAATGAAACTACAACTCTTGATCCTTGCCCAGAGTAATCTTTCCTTTCCTCAATGGAAAGGAAAGAAGTGATGTTTTTTCAGTACCACTTAAAGTTCTGATTTTTTTTTCTATACATTTCTCTGTATTGAAATAAGCCTAACGAATTTTTATTCCTGTTTGTACCTCTTAATAATTACATATCACCTTGAAAATATTTATGGTCCCAATATAATAATAATTAAAAAAAACCCAAGCCAACAGTCAGTGCAACATTCCAGATAGAGCTAATCATTACTATGTCTAAATACACAAAAGAGGTTGTGTGTTTAATGTCTTAATAATTGCCTAGTACAGAGCAGAGGTCTCTCTGCAGTGAAATAAAATGGCTGGATTATGGCCAGTTAAGCTGCATGCTCTACCCAAAAGCGTTTCAAATCCTTTTCACATTAACCTCTGAATCTCACAGAGATCAGAATCCACTGAACTGAAGTGACCTCTGAAACTGCTGTCCAACTTTCCTATTTCAAGAGGTGTTTCAAGACATTGCCCCCATGAATTTCTGCACAGTGAATATCACAAACTCATCTACGCATAAATAAAGGTTTTCTACCCCCGACACCAAAGAGTCAGTATTTTTCTTGGCCACTAATACTCAAAGAAACATCTATTGCCACATCTTAACCCAAATTATCCTCCTGTACATCATCAGTTTCTTGGCTCTGGCCTTTCATGAGACAGTTTTTCCTATCACACTAAGGCAAGGGCGGGGGATGTACGGGGTGGGGGGATTAAATCTCAACTTTCCCTGGCACTCTTGAGTCTCCGGATTTTCTGCTAATTCCCAAGCTACCTCCCAACAGATGTTGTCATCTTCCAGATGCAAAGGGGCAGCTTGTGATGCCTTGGAAAGCCAGAATCAAAAACCCTGTGCCCAGCTCTAGTGAATTTGTAGCTGTGTCCACCTAGCCACTTCCTTTATGCTGGAAATATTTAATCATTTTGCTCCAGCTTTTTCATCTTTTCAGCCTACTTTTTTGTAAATAAACTAGATTTATGCTGTGTCGTCACCTAACATCACAACCTGTGTGCTAATTGCAGTAGCACTGATGGAGCAATCTCAGATACCGCATTCCTGTGGGTTCCACACATGCATCCCCAAACCAGCGCTGCTGCTAAGGTGCATTCCTCTGCTCAGACATCAGTCCACACCAACGAGGGCACATGCCCCCTCTTTACATGGCTGCTAGTCAGGAGACGTGGCAGAAGGACGTGGATTTGAGGGGCAAGGGAGAAAATGACACGTGATGTCAGAGAAATGGAGCAAGGAGCTGCATTACCACAAGGAGGAGTTTTAGATAGATGGCACACGTTTGGGAACACAGGATACACACTGTCAACTGCTCACACACACCACAGACCAGTTTAAGCTCTGTTCTGTTTTTAAAACCCGTTGCTGACCATCTTAATTGACATCATAGTTTCCCCAACCCCAGTGAGGTGTGAGGTGACTGTGGAATTTCAACAAACACCACACAGAATAGGGAAGGCTGCTGAAGGCACCTTTTGCCATCCAACTGCCCAGCGCAGCTCGAGGGCTCATTTTTAACTACCGAAGATTAGGGAACAAATGCTGAACCAAAATTATCTTTTTACAAGTTTTGGCTAGACAGGAAAACATCCAGGAAAAAAGGCATTTGATTAACGCTCAGCCATTTACTGGAAATCATTTTCAGTAATTTGCTGCCTTAAACAAGAGGGCAACCCCCCCCGAAGCAGCACGCTGCCTTCTTGCAAGTGTGTGACCACAAAGACCCTTTTCTTACTTTTCCTGATGACTTGATGCCTTTAGCGAGGGAGGCATATACAATCACCCAAGCTAGGAAAAGGGACAGTGCCAAAGGCCATCTAATCTCACCAGGATATTCAATCCCTGCTGAAATCTTCAATACGAAGTATCTAAAAAGAAAAAAATAAATTAACCACAGTGACCGTAGGCAGTAACTCAGGGCAAATTCCTACAGTACTTCCTTTTGCTTCAGCTTTCTCAGTGGTTTCTCTGGAAGGTTCCAGTGATTCTGACCATGTATTATTTTATTTATCTGCATTGCAGTAGTAGACAAAAACGCCAAGCGTGGGCCAACCCCCCAGCTGTGCTAAGCACCGTAGGAACAGAACACAAATAACCCAGCACTTGTAATTTAGCTTTCATCATTCCTGTGCATAAAACCGGGTATTGTTTGCTGTCCTTAACTATTGTGTTTCTGGTCTTCCAAGCAGTGTAGTGGATTTTAGAGAAAGGCTGATGCAAGGCCTCTAAACACAGAGCCAGCTTACTTGAAGTATTCCTCACTTCCACTGACAAATGTCTTGTTTCCCTCACTGGTGAAGTTAACCATGGTCAAGTTTGGATAGGCACTCATACAGAAAGTGGAGTTCTTGATTTGTAGTTTTGGGTGGTCACCAATAATGCAGGAATCTGGGGAGGTAAGAAAACAAAGAGAAAAAAATTACTCGTCTGGACATTTTTTTTCTCCATGTTTGGGTGCAAAATGACAATGACAAGAGTTGGATCACACACACACTGTTATGCATCAGGATCCTGTGACACCGTGTCTGCAGAGCTGTGAGAGCCTGGCAGTACAGGGGCTTGAAGCACCGCATCATTGCCGCCCCCCACCCCACCCCACCCCACCCCAACTTTTTTCCCAAATGTCTAAGGTGTAAAAAGGGTATGAGGAAGCTGAAGAACTCCTGCCCGCCCCCGGGGAGCGCTCACACCCTCTCTCCCTCGCAGGTCACCCCGCTTGGGGATGCTGAGGGAGTCCCGGGAACCGCCCCCGGGCGGAGGTAAAGAGGGGGGTTGGAGGAAGAGGAACCGCCCCCCTCTGCTTGCTCGGTTCGCTTCTCAAGTCACGGCATGTTTTGGGCCGTTTGGAAAAACGGTTTCCGGGTTTATTTGGTTAAAATAAGGCTCTCCGAATGCCAAGGAGCCGTCTTTAACAGAAACCAGCCACAGCTTTGCGTTCCGTGCCTGCTGCCTCGCACACAGTTTTTACGCACAAGCAAAAGGCTTTTTTGAGCGGTTTAGTTGAAAAATCCGATTTATCTTTGATGAGGAAAAGTGTAAATAAAATGGGGGGCAAATTACTTCCTCGCCTGGCCACAGTCACCCGCAGTCTCCGCTGGCATCTCCCAGGGGCGCCGCTGAGCTGGAGAAAGCTCTAGAAACCCACCACGTACACGCAGGGAAAGGAGAGGGAAAGGAGAAAGGAAAGAGAGGGAAAGCAATAATAATTTTAAAAAAAAAAGCCTGTCCCAACTTACCTAACAAAAGTTTGTTTTTATCTTTACAGTCTGGCGTGTTCCACGGGTTGTTGCAGGAAGCCCAAGGTAGCACAGGTACAAAGGACGCAAAAAGGTAGAAAAGTGTGTAGCACAGGATAATATTGTAATATATGGCTATTAGAACCGAGATGATCAGCATCGCAATGCCGCAGCCTGAGGGAAGAGAGAGGGAGAGAGCAGGAAAAGGCGATTAATCCCAGGAGGAGCAGGGGAGTCGCGGCAGGTCCCGGCGGCTGCAAAGCAAGGGCTTGGGCCGGCGCAGGTACCCAGCGCATCCCGCACCGGAAAGGGCTCCACCTGCAAGGTCCGCGCAAGTTGCGCACTAACGCTGCGGAGACACCGGCGGAGACCATCGGAAGAGCCCATAGCATGCGGATGCGCTGCGGAGCGGGATCGCAGGGAGGCGTCGGTGCTTAAGCCATGCAAGAGGGAGGGTGCAGGTCATGCTCCCCAAAACCGGGCCGGCTCCTGCTCCGCTCACCTTGCAAGGCGGGGATGGCTTTCCAGACCGACACGGGCCCCTGACTAGCAAACTGCCCCAGGGAGACTTCCAGGAAGAAAATAGGGATCCCAGCTAGAGCCAACATCATCAAATAGGGGATGAGAAACGCACCTTAGGGGGAGGAGGGGAAGAAAAGAGAGAACAACCTCAATCATCGCGCACGGGCGGGATGGGCCGCTCCGCTCCGCTCCGCTCCATTCATCGCGCCGGGGTGCACTCGCCTCCCTCCGCGGCCCGGTGCGGATAGCCCCGTGGGGCAGCACGCCTCTCCTCTCACCACCCCTACCCCGTCCCTCCCGCCCGTGGCGGCTGCAGGCTGGGAACGGGCTCTCCTCGGGCCGAAACGGGTCCACGTCTGCCCGTGATACTGGGGGCAACTTAGTGCAGACTTGCGGCTATGAAACATTTTCGATTCGTTATCGATTCGCTATCGATTCCCGGCGTCCCCAGTCCCGACGGGGGCAGGGAGCAGCTCTCTACTTTTCCGGGTTATACTCGAGATAATATTATTGTTAAATGAGTATTTTAACACCTCCCTCTTAAGAGTTCCTACGTGTAAAAAAACCCCAATATAATAATAATAATAACAACAACAACCCCACAAAACCAAATAAATTTCCCCTCCCTTTTTAAGGACTGATTTTGGTTTTAAATCCCTAGTTCTCTCAGCGCCTCTACACAACCGTTTTCAAGGCTCACAGCACCAAGATGCCCTGCTGAGAGCTCTGCGAAAGGGCAGGGGCTCACGGCTGCAGTACGCCGGGGCACTGCCACCCACCCACTCCCTGCCAATTAACAAGTCTCTTTGCGGAGGGTCTCCTGTCTTCCTCACCTAACCTATTAACCGCAAATCCTCTCCCCCAACTTTTCTTCTCAACTGCTCTGCTGAGCACCGTTCGCTTTATTTCAAATTATTGGGGGGTTTGGGTTGGAGTTTTTTGTTGTTCGGGGCACTGAGAGATCTAAAAGCAATCCCCCCTAAACTTCCCAAAACAACGTAAGCCCTCCACTCGAGTTCAGACGCTCCTGTGTGACTTTCCCGACGCAAAAGTCCTTTGTACAGGCCTCTCCTCCCTGCGCTTCCCCCGCCCCACCGTTGGCGGATTCACACCCGATCACGTTTAAATTGGGCAAAGTGTGGGGAGGGGTGTCCGGAGCCCTCCCTCTGTGCCCAAGTGTGATCAAGCCAGCTCTTCGCTTTCCTCCCCCTCCGGCCAGCACCGACCGCGGGTGCCTGTTAAGGAAAGCGCCAACTCGTAAGCAAATTTGGTTGGAGTTTTACTGCTCTCAGAGCATCGGTAAAACTCAGCCAGGCTCCTCACTCACGGTCTGGATGTGCCCCCCAGACCTCGGTTCAGCCCGGGGCTTGCTGCCCGGCTTTCCCTCGCATTTCTCCCCGCTAAAAAGGGCCGGGGCCGGCTCCGCCTCGTACGGTACCGCAGGTAGAGAGACAGGAAAAAGCCATCATACCTCCCCCATTCTTAAAGGCCAGGTACGGGAACCTCCAGACATTGCCCAGCCCCACTGCATAACCCACCATGGAGAGGATGAAATCCAGCTTGCTAGACCAGTTCCCTCGGGCTTTATTTTCATCCCCTACATCGTCTTCCTAAAGGGGGTTCGGGGAGTATGAAAGACAAAGAAAAAAAGACATCGGAAAACAGCCACTTTTGCAAACAAGCATCGCGGTGCTGCGGCTGCCGGGTGCACTAGCGAGACGCGGGATCGGGGGAGTACGGGGGGACCACGGGGGGACCAGGAACCCTTCCCTGCAGCCCCCACCCGCGGGTGTCCGGGCTCTTTTTTTTTTGCAGAGAAAATAGCAGAGGGTCTTTTAAACCTCGGCGCCCTCCCAGTCCGCTCCCAGGCAAGGGCGGAGGCAACTGCAGCCCGGGGGACTGCAGAGGGGGGGAGGTGTGGGGTGCGTATCAGTCCCCCCTGTCCGGGAACCCCCGCGTAGCTGGCTCCTCCGGCGGCGAAATTCGCAGGGTTGGACTCGACGGGTCCCTTCCCAGAGACTCCGGCCACTGCAATGCGCATCTCCTGGCGACGCTGGCATCTAGACGGGGCTTCGGGGGGGGTTTGGGGGTGG